>JADLZK010003366.1:0-51017 GCA_015847255.1 Hyparrhenia diplandra | reverse complement strand
AAGTGGCCATTTAACATGGCCATTACAAAAGGATACCCGGGGTATTTATAGTCCCCACGGCCGTAGTTAATACAAAATTACTATGAATCGAAATGATCTTCTACAAAAGTGTCTTTCCAAATAATGTACTCTTCATCTTAGCGATGCTTGAACATAATCTTCATCCTCGCGGCGTTTTGTTCCTTTGGAGATGATTACGCACTGTAGTGAAGCCACATTTGTGATTATCTTCGCTTGGATCTTTGACTTTAGTCTTTCTAACTTCACACTTGTTGCTCTTTCGCGGCCTATGCCTTCTGAAGCCACCTTTGGTACTAAACTTTGCCCTTGTCTGTATCGCGTGGTCGAGGCATCACAGAATCTTCAAAGTTTGGGATGAAAGTTTTAGCAATCAAAGTTAGATCCCAGCGCCCGACCCTCGTGGGCGGCCGACTTCAAAGGCATGAAACCCACGAATCATAAGTTTTTCTTAAAACTTTGTTTCAATACAAAAGCGTCATCGGACTTTGAAGTTGGACTTTATGATTTGATTCGGACTTTGTGTTCATCTTAGCCGAAAATATATTTTTAACGGCTAGTTTGACCATTTGACCGAAGTGGCCTATAAATGGCCAGAAGGACCCACTATTTTCTTCATCTTTTGAAGAGGGCCACCTTTTTGAAAAATTTTCTGTGATCTTGAAGTCGAAATTTCCTTGCGAAGTCGAAGTTCAGTCTATTAGCGAAGCCTCTTAATTCTTCTTTGTTCGGGTATATCTTTCTTCCAAGTGCATCTTATTACTTTTTATCTTTGTTTCTACGATTCTAAGTGTTATTTTTCCTCTATTCTAGAATGGCCCTCATTGATGATATCTTTTTGGTTCTCAAGAGCAAAAGAAGTCGACGAAAGAAGTGAATTCTCGGCATGACAATTCGGATGATGGCTTTTTCGGATGTTTCGACTTTGGAGTCCGAAGTTGCTTCGTATGATAGAGTTCCTTGGTATTTGGTCAGTAAGCAAAATGATCGAGAAGATTTTCAAAAGATGGTAAAAGATGGTGTGTTGAGAGCGTGTCGATGCAGACCCGTGAGCTGATGAAAAAAACTCCGCATGACCTAAGCCGGATGAATGTGTTGTATTTAAGGATTTGTTTAGTGCGGGACTTCGCATGCCTCCCTAGAGCTTTCTTGAAGAATTGTTCAATAAATACAACATCGAAATGCATCACTTGACTCCCAATGCCATTGTCAAGTTGGGCCGGTTTATTTTGGCTGTCTGCGAAGTCAAGAAGTACAACCAGATATCGATGCGTTTTTGTGCTTTGTATGAGTTGCATACTCAATTTCGGCCGGACCATAGAGCAACAAAAGTTGACTGCTTTACTTTGATGCTGCAGTTTCAAGATTGCTCGAGGCGGTATAAATTTCTCTGGCGTCGAAGAATAAATGGGTGATGGTTGGTACAACTATTGGTTTTATCACAAGGTTCCAATGGTGGAAGAGAAGCTTGGTAGGAGGGGTACGGTGAAAGTTATCCTTAGGCTTCATATGCCGCAGAAAAAGTTTGAATGCAAGCCTAGCTTTACTAAGTCTAAAAAAATGTTAAATGTTTAAAAGCTTTTGGAAAAGTTGTTTCTCCGCCAGCCCACTCATTGACTTAGTTGAAGAGTATGTTCTTTCTTGCGGTATTTGGCCACTCAGCCTTGGGTGGGATTTTTCTTTTGCTATCACAAGAAGAAGGTTAGGAGAGGGATTATACTTTTTCCTGATAAAGATATGCCGATTCCCCTCGGTACAAGACCGAGGAAGATTTCGTTCTCGCTGTTGAAAGAAAAGCCGTTGACTTGCTTTCGGAAAATATTTGCATACTGAGAGAAGATTCATGGATGAAATCATTGGCAAGGGATTATGTGAGGCTCAATCGAATTTTCACCTTGAAAATATTACTTATAAAGTTCCTGCCCACCCCTCTATATATGCTCGGGGAAAGACAGGAAGGATGGTGACAAGAATCGAAGAGGAAGAGAAGTGACGTATCGGGCCGCCATCTTCGCCAGAAAATTTCAACAAAAGCTTGTCACACCTAAGCCTCGTAAGAAGAAGGCTAAGAAGGTGGTTGTAGATTTACACGCATTTTGATCTGGCCTGACGAAGTCGATGCTCCATCGCTTGAAGCTCAATGTTTGGTACTTCTCTTCGTGGATTTAGAGGTGAGAGAGATTTTTGCAAAGTTTTTCTTCAAGCGGATTAACTCCATCACTACTACTCACTCAGTTAGAATGATTATTTGCAAAATTTTGGTAATTCCGTAAATTGGGTACTTGATGGTGGTGAAATCTTGGATAATGCCATGAGGGAAGCTTTGCACTGGTATCGCTTCTCCCTTTTACGCTAGACTTAGGCTCTTAACTCCTAATTTTCCAAATGAAGTTGAATGTGACAACTTACGCTTCATGTGATGACCATGATTCTCTAGGATTAGCCGAAAGTTAGCTAGAATTATTCATATGAGTCACTTGTGGTGCACACAGAAAATCCTTCCTTGAATCCCCTCGGCAATTTGTTGGTGATCAAGCCGAGCCTCGGGTGGAGATGGTCATAAACTGTTCCTCAACCTGTGATAGTTCCGAGGAAAATGTTGTAGTTTCAACTAATGTGTCAAAGGACACCGCCTTTCTCGGTATGTATTCTTCACTTATCTTTTTGTTTCATGTTTATATACATCTAAATTTTGTTTTGATTCCTTTTTTTTTTATTTAGGGAAAATCGCAAATGAGAGGGCTAAAGAAGCCAAGTAAAGTTATTAAAGAGAAACTTCACAAGAAAAGGGACTAGGGCTCGCTGAGTTCTCTTTTTGATGACTTTGATGATGTATGTAGATGAGGAAGTTTGCTTGATCGGAGTAGTCGGGTGTCGAGTCTTTGGTTGATGTTGAGTCTCAACAAAAGATTCCATGCCCTCTTAAGGAGGGGTGAAAAGATTTGTAAAGTTTTCTTACTTCATCTTTACCATTTTTTGTGTTTTGAGATTATGTTTGTGATTTTTCTTCCCTCTCTTTTTTGTAGCTCAATTTTTCCCTCGATGCATCAACTTTGTCCAAAAGAGAGACTATCAATGTTGGTTCGATGAAGGATGTTATCGAAGATCATCCAGGCTTCCACAAGTGGCGTGGATGGTCAAGAACTTACTCGAGGATGTCTCAAATCTTTGGAAAATACCTTGAAATTTTGTTTGGATAAAGCGGAGTCAATTTGGATGCATACAAATTTGTTGGAGTTGGGATTGACAAACTTCGAAAGTGCTTCCAAAAAGCCCGAAAAAGCAATTGTCAAAATGTATTGACGATTCTTTCTACATTCCCGACATAAAGATGAGCCGCCAAGAAGAATCCTTTGGAATTAGGCGACACCGGCTTAAATTTGATGTACAAGGTGTGTTTTTATATTTTTTGTTTCTTTTATGCGGATTGCTTTATAGTTTACTTCTAACTTGGTTTTTTTGTATAGGGTGTTCTTGTTCAACGAGGACTCGAGAAAGTCTCGAAGATAGTGCCACTTTGCCTTTCCCGTGAGAAGTCGTTGCTAAAAGAAATTGAATCTTTAAAGTCTCAACTTGCTACTAAGGAAGTAGAGAGGGACAAAATTTGTGGATGAATGGCACAAGATTGACCGATTATACCATAAGGCTTCGGATACCATCAAGGAGAAGGATGTTCGGCTTTTGAAGCCGCAAAAGGCAACTATTGCGATCTTACCAAAGAAAGGGAATATCCGGAGAAGAAGAAGTTAGAGATGGATGAGTTTATGCTCAAGAAATTTAACGAGGATGTGGGATCTTTGCAAAATTGCATATGGAAAATGGGGTCTTTGCTCCAAAGGATCCTTGTTGGGAGCTTGGAGAGTACGATCCATTCTTTAGTTGGCTTTGCGGCAGTGATGAAGACCTCCGAGTCGTTATTCAAATTTCTTCTGGATACTAGTGTGATGTACTCAACTTCGAGCTATTTTGCATCGATGAAAGAAGCCCGATCCATTGTATGAAACTTTTTGCCGATCCTTCTTTTTCAAGTTTCACCGGTGATGCGATCAACAAAATTTCTACTGTACTCATATTCTTTGCAAGAATTTTTCAATGAGTCTTGGTGCAAATGTGGTCGCGACCATTGTCTTGAGAAAGGTTAAAGAGAAGCTGAAGAAGGTATTATTTCTTTATCCTTGTTGTATCTATTTTTTGGTAAAATTAAGGTTTTGTCTTGCATGTCGACTTATCTTTTAAATAGATTGAACTTGATATCTTCAAGGGAAGAAGAGGCCTTGAAGAAGTTGCAAGAAGAGGAAGAAAAAGAAGGCTCTTGAGGAGGAGGAGAGGAAAAAAAAAATGTCGGTGGCGGAGGGATTAGCTTCATGGATTAGTTTCTTATTTTGAGTGTTTTGAGAGGAGAAAAGAAAACTTGTTTGGCAAGGAGTGTTGTAAATTTGTTAAGTTAACAGTTTATCCGGTCTTGTTTAAACTTATGGTTTATGAATCTGCTGAAGCTATTATTATTGCGAAGTTAGATTGTGTTAATGATTTTGTGCCGTATTTTGACTTTGGAATATCTCTAGCGAGGTTCCTCAAAAGCCGAAGCTTTGTGCGTGGATATTGTTCCGTTTTTCCTCTTATGATGCGAGAGGATAATTTTGTTTTTGAGACTTGGCGGAATTTTTGGAGACTTCCGGTAGTGTTGACATTGGCTGTTTTGTGGACAAATGCCTTGGGAAATCTAACACGAAGGATTCTTACGGGATGCCTAGGGTTGTTGATTTTAGTGTTTGTTGGACAGGTAATTAGTTGTGTATTTGTTATTATATTTTTTATGACCTATTTTGTGCTTGTGCTTTGTGCTTAGTTTTATGTTTTTGTTTTCCGTCGTTATCGCTCAAGTCGTCCCCAAGCTTTATTTTTGGGGATAGTTTCAAAGATCTGGCGGATAGAATAATCATCAAAGTTGTTGAAGATATCTTGGCGAAAGGCGGCAACTAGTGTTTATACGAGAAGAATTTTGAGTGTTTTAAGTTTTGTATTTTTTTATGTTGTATGTAACTTTGAATAAATGTTACGTATGATGTATTACTATCTTTGGTGAAATTTTATCCGAGTTGAAATTTTTCAAAACTTTTCTTTCTTTGTACTTATGTAAGCAATGGTGAGGATTTTGTTTTGGTGCAATAATTTTTATTTAAAAAGATTTTTTGAAAATTGTGGATTCCATTTTTGCAAGGGAGTGGGCGAGAACTTCAATTTTAAAGTCAAATATTCTCCTTATAGAAAATTTAAAACGCCGTCCCTCCCTTTTCGAAGTAGGAGCGGAGACTTTGATTTGAAGCCAAAAATTCTCCTTAGAGAAATTTGAAAACGTCCCCCTTCTTTTTGCGAGAAGTGGGGCCGAAGACTTCGATTTTGAAGTCAAAATTCTCCTTAGAAATTTGGAAAACGTCGTCCCCTTCTTTTTCTTGAGAAGTGGGGCCGAAGACTTCGATTTTGAAGTCAAAATTCTCCTTAGAGAAATTTGGAAAACGTCGTCCCCTTCTTTTTTGCGAAGTGGGAGGCGAAGACTTCGATTTTCAAGTCAAAAATTCTCCTAGAGAAATTTGGAAAACATCGTCCCCTTCTTTTTTTGCGAAGTGGGAGCGAAGACTTCGATTTTGAAGTCAAAATTCTCCTTAGAGAAATTTGGAAAACGTCGTCCCCTTCTTTTTTTACTGCGAAGTGGGGCCGAAGACTTGATTTGAAGTCAAAATTCTCCTTAGAGAAATTTGGAAAACGTCGTCCCCTTCTTTTTGCGAGAGTGGGAGCGGAAGACTTGATTTTGAAGTCAAGATTCTTCTTAGAGAAATTTTGTAGGTAATAATTTTAGTTTTGTACTTAAATTATACCTACTTGTTTTTATTTTGTGAAAACTTTTTAGCACGATGCTAAAGCATTTTGCTTTTTCGGCTTTGTGATAAATGGAAGAATAGTAAAGAATGCAAAAGTTGGGGAAACTACTTTCTCATTTATACTTGATATGAGAATTTACAATAGAGTCGACCTTAAAAAAAAACCACTCACCACCTGCGAAGGGCTTCCCCGAGTGGAAAAAGAGTGCACTCTTGATTGAAAATGATAAAATGCTTCTAAGAAATTGAATCTAACTTGCTTATTTACAAAAAACTTGAAGAAATAAAATTCTAGGGATAATACTTGCGAAGATCCCTAATGTTCCATATGTGGCTTAATTCTTCTCCCTTGAGGTTCTCCAAGTGGTAAGAGCCTTGCTGTTTGATTTTGTTATGGCGAAGGACCCTTCCCATTTTACGTTTGGAACTTTCCCACGGTGTCTTCGTTTCTTTTTCTCTTAAGCACGAAGTCTCACCGTTTGTAGTTCTCTTTTCACCACTTTCTTGTTGTACCATTTGCTTGTTTCTTCTTGGTATTTTTAAATTCATCACAGCTTGGTTTCTTTCTTCTTCGAAAGCAAGTCTTTTTTGCTTGTCTTTTGATCTTCTTAAACTTGCTATTTTCGACATTTGTTCTTGGACCTTGAATTGTATTTCTTACGGAGTCATTGCTTGTCTCCATATAATAGCTTGAAAGGCGTAAACTTCGTTGATCTTGTTGTGGTTGTATTGTGACTCCAAATAATCCTTGGTAATTCTTCAACCCATTTTCCTTTTCGAGTCCTACTAGATTTTTGATATTCCCACACATATTATGCCATTTGCTCTTTTCGGCCGCCATTGGATTGTGGATATCAGAACGATGCAAAACAAAGTTGTATTCTAGACTTTCACAATAGCTTACCAAAATCTTCGCTATCAAATTGAGTTCCATTGTCCAACGTTATGTGTCTTGGGACTCGAATCACCACATATTATGTTTTGCCGAGAAACTTCTTCATTGTTGTTGATGACATGTTTGTGATTGGCTTCGGCTTCTACCCACTTTGTGAAATATTCAAGCGCAACAACTGCATATTGATGATTGCCTTGAGCTAGAGGAAGTTTTCCAATTATGTCCATTCCCTTGCAAGTGGCCAAGTTGGTTCAATGTCTTTGAATTGGATTAGGCTTGGGGCATTTGACTTGCTTACTTAAATTTGACAATTGTTACAAGTTTTTCCTTTGTTTTCCTTGCTATCTTTTTTGAGTTTGTTGGCCAATAGAATCCTTGTGCGAATGCTTTTCTGCTATGGCTCTTGGGCTGCATGATTCCCACATACTCCACTTTGTGTATTTCTTGCAAAAAAATTCTTTGCCTTCTTAAGCTGAAATGCATTTGAGTAATGGTTCACAAATACCATGCTTGAATAATTGATTGTTGATGAGCTTGTAATTTCTTGTTTTCGTGCTTCATTCTTATTTCTTCGACTTAAACTTAAAACAAGTAGAATCCTCTTAGAAATGCTATTATTTAGATCTCAATCTTAAACTTTTAATGATGTGGATGTATTTTGGTTCTTCAATCTTTGCTTTTTATCGAAGATTACGAGAGAGTACTTGATAAAATACATCTGGGTGGCAATTTTACTTTTTGAGTGCTTTGCTTTTGCAATTTCATCCGCTTCTTCATTGTTTGTTCTTGAAATGCTTAAATCTTGTAAAGCCTTGAAGTGTTTTTCTTGATCCACGATGCTTTGCAAATATTTTGCTAGTTCGGGATCTTTTTTGCCTTGTAACTTTTCTCAACGTGGCTTTTACAACTTTGAGAATACTGTTTTGATCGGGATTTTTGTACTCCCATTGCTCTTGCCTTGCGAAGCCCCGGCAATCTTGCCTCATATTCCGTGATGTTGTTTGTGCATCGAAATTCTAGTCTTCTTTGCATATTTCATCTTGATACCGGATGGCGAAAGTGACTATTGCCGCTACTCCGGCCCTGCGGAGCCCCATGCTCCATCACGGTTCATTGTCCATTCTTGACAAGACAAAGTCCATTCTTGATGATTTTTTTGATCTTTGTGACTTGTTGCTAGTGTCCAATCGAGATAAAATCTGCCCAATACTTGAGACTTTATTCTTTGTTCTTTTTTTCGAATTCAATGAAATATTGTGAGATTTCATTTGCCCATTTGCCAAAAACCTCCCCGAAGATTTGACTCACGAAGGACATCCTTGAGTGGTTGATTTGTTAGGGTTCTTACTTTGTGCGCCAAGAAATAATGCTTCAACTTTCTTGTTGCCATGAGCACTTTGCATATGCTATCTTCTCAATTTACGAATAAAACATTTTTGATCCAGAAAAGGGCTTCGGAACAAAGTAGATTGGTTCTTGTTTCTTCGGCGTGATCTTTCTCTCTTTCTTGTACTAAAAGCTGCTTACGGCTCTCTCGAGATCTTTGTGATGTATAGAAGTAATTCTTGATCAACATTTGGTGTTGTTAATGTTGAAGGATTTGAAAGATACTTCTTTAATTCTTCAAAGGCTTTTTGTTGCTCTTCTCCCCATGTGAAGTTTGTCTTCGCTCCTTTGAGTGCTTGAAATATTGGAAAGCTTTTTTCTGGCGACCTTGATATGAATCTATTCAGTGAAGCCAATCTTCTGTTAGCTTTTGGATGTCTTTGATGTTCTTTGGAACTTCATTTCCATTCGACTTTTATCTTCTACGGATTTGGGTCGATGCATTTTGCTTTGAAACTATGCATCCGAGGATTTTTTGCCCTTTTTGTACCCGAAGGTACATTTCTCGGGGCGAGTTTGAGATTTGACTTTCTCAAGTTTTCAAATGTTTGTTTCAAGTCTTTTATGTGGTCTTCGCGTTTCTTGCTCTTTACTATTATGTCATCAACATATGCCAGCAGATTGTCTCGATTTGATCTTTGGGTGCTATCGAAGTCATTCTGATGAAGCTTGATCCGGCATTGCGAAGCCCCTACGCCATTCTTTTGGAAGCGGTAAGTTCCAAATGGTGTGATGAAACTTGTCTTTTCTTAAAAAAGTCTTCTTTCTTCATGTAAATTTGATGATATCTTTGAGAAGCAATCGAGAAAGCTTAGCATTTCACTTCCCTTGAGCTTTATTTCTCAGAGAGTTGCTCTCGGTAGAGGTAGACTCTACCGAGTGCTTCTTGTGGGGCGCTTCGGTACAAAGTATGGCGCCGGTGGAGGCCGTCACGATAGCGGTAGTGTTAGGATGTTGGAGCTAATAAGGCGGTGCTTTTTGCTCGGAGACCACTGGCGACAACATGTAGATCCTTCAACGGAGCTTCCAAGCTAAGGAGGGATTGATTGGCGCAGAGCACCACCATCATTGGCCATCCAGGGAGGTGGGCGACGAGACCCCACCGGGGTGTGGGCTTCTTGGTTCAAAATGTATTTGACATTGACATCTTGGCGTATTACGTCCGAAATTAGGTTACATCAATGTCGGGGTAGGGCGCAGTCAACATTGTTCGCGGCTTTTGTCCGTTGCTATTTCTTGAAGAATTCAACCAAATGAACTCTATTCACAACATGCACATAGGAGACATCGGGGTCATTGGCCATCTCAAGGTCTGAACTGAATTGACCAACTCAAAGGGTATGCGGCTCGATCGCCACGCTAGCTTTCCCGCCTTTATGGCTTGGCTGCCACTATAAATACGTGTAGGCACCGATTCCTCTGCATCGCCACAAAGCATCGATCGAGGAGAGAGCTATTGGGGAGGCGAGATCGGAGTTTAGAAGCTGCGATACACATCTTCCGATAAGTTGCTTGACTCTAGCTAAGGAAACAAGCGGAGAAGATCGATATGGCATCGTGAAGGCGTGCGTCTTTGTTTCACGGCCTTCTTTTCTCGGGCTCATGCGGCTCTCCATGGCAGCACAGGGAAGCCGCGGCCGATCGCCGCGGGTGATCGACGCCAAGGCCATCGACGGCGTCAGCGTACGCTCATGTTCGCGGCGCTCTTCGTCACCTATTTGGCTCAACCGTCGGTGTCTCCATCGTAGTATTGTAATTGTATAGCTAGTTCTGGTGTATGCGGTCTAAAGAAAGACACAAGGTCGATTGTATGATGTAATGCCACTGTCGTGGATTCAGGGTCCTCCTCATCACTTCATTCATGTATCGGTTCATTTAGGAGTATTTACGATCACTTTGTTGTTTATTTTGTTTGAGAAGGAATTTATGCGTGCGTGCATGATGATGTATATCAACTGATAATTTCAAATATTTATTTTTCTTGCGAAAACTCTCACTTTATATATACGACATATTATTGTTTTTGCATGTATGATGAGGACATCCCAACCATACATGCTTCCTCAAGTATCAATCCATCACCATCCAACATCGAAGATGCAAACCGAGGACCATTAACAAGAAGTCGTGCTAAGAAACTACAAGAGCAGGTGAATTCATTCCTAACTGATTTTAACATCAATAATTCTGAGAATGTTATACTACCTAAGTGCTCTACTTTGGTTGTACTTAGGTATACAAGTGAACAAGAAGATGAAACGGACTACTTCAGCAAGAATGAACCACTTCAAAGAAGAACGGGCTACCTCAACAAAACCGGACCAGTTTGGAGTCAAAACGGACCAGTTCAAGAAACGTTCATAACTTTTGAATCTCAAAAGCTATGAATGTGAATGGGCACTTGTTGGAAAAGCTCTTCAAGACTAGTTTCCATTGCCTCTAGCCCCAACCTGTTTGCATTCCTAGTGTTTGCACCCGACCAGTTTAAGTGCATGCTGCTCAGGAGCTCAACAGTCAGCATCAAGTCCAAGTTCCAGTGCAAAACTATACCATTCTACAAGGTGTCGTGGTGCATGGCATACATGGTTGGAAAGGTCTTTAAGTTAGCTTTCCAACGCATCCAACCGTTCGTATTTTCCACTTTCCAATAAAAAGTTATGGCCGAATTACTGAAGACTGCTCCAGAAGATCAACAGGCGCCCGAGGCCACTTCAGAGAAGTCAGTTCGTGGAGGACCTTTCATCTACTTAGACTCTTCATTTCTATCACGAATTCACACCTATCTAGCAGGGCTGTTGCTAGTATAAATACTCCATACCATTATGTTAATCTCAGACTTTTGATAATACAAAACCAGAACCCTTTTGTTCAGCCGTGTGCTAACAAAACTTGAGAGAAATCTCTACCCCTTGCTCTTGTGTTTTCCTTCCGCGGAGATTACGAAGCGGCCGCGTCATCGGCACCCAATCCGTGCTCCTGGTCTTTCGTGTCCAGGTTGCGTAGGTTGGTTCTTCGAGAGTGTGATTGGGCGAATCCTTGGGTTGGTTGTTGCCGTAGAAGAGACGGTGGTTGGCTCCTTGTGCGTGTCGTCGAGGTTGCACTAGTTATCGCTGCTTGCGGCAAGTTATCGGCCAATCTTTGGCTAGTTATCAAGAATGGAATCCTACGTCGTGAAGATTGGGACAACGCCCCTTATCATCTGGTATCAGCTCTACGGTTACCACGGTAGGATTTTTCTACCCTTAGCTACATATATATTGTGTTAGTCCTATCCACCAAAAGCCACAAAAATATTTCGCTATAGCCCTTTGTTTCAATCTGTTATTCTAGTGAGTTTTGTTTAAGTTTCAGTCCATTAGAGTCTTTGTTTTGTTGCTGATCATATCATCCTTTGTGTGTCCTTTGTGCCTCTTTATATCTCTAAGAAAACCCCACAAAAATCTGAAACCGGTATCTTCCTTCGCGTTAACTTTGATCCTATCAAGTTATTGTTGACGGTTGTGTCTTGTTTCACAAAAAAGTGTGCAAGTATTATATCTGATCTTGTTGTTGGTTATAAAAAAAAGTGAATCAAAAAAAAAAGAAGAAAAAAATTTAAAAAAAAAAGGTTCAGCAAAAGCTGTGGAAGAAGAGTTGAAAGATCCATTTGTTTATGTGCACAAGTTCGAATTTTTATTGAAGTTACACAACCATATTGTTATCCAACTTTTGGTGCAAAATTTTGCTTGGGTTTGATTGCAACACTTGCATCCTAAGCATACCCCTTGTTTGCATCAAATCTGAAATTATCTTTGCGCGTGTGTTTGATCTTTATACATCATTCATATCTTGTGGTCAGCACTTGCATTGATCTTCTATCTTGGACTGTGATTTAAGCGTTACAACATATAGAATTCAGTTTGCATTCCTTGTGAGTCATTCCCCACCAAGCTCCACTTAAAACCCACCGTCATAGGAACGCTGACCTTGTATTCTCTTAATCATCACTTTAGGTATTTACCACCGCGCATTGGCCCTTTTGTAATACGCGAGAATTCAAAGAGCTTCGGTTGGTAAGAGAGGTGAGGTTGTGAGCTTCCACATATAATTTCCTATTCCACATATTTTTTCCTTGTCATCACTAATCTGACGGGAAGATGGGAGATGGGAATGAGGAATGTGTCTCTATGGCACAATTCAATGAACTCAAGCAAAGCCTTGAAGAGAAACAAGATCGGTTGGCACAAGATTTGCAAACCATTCTAACTGAAATCGAGAGATCACCGTCCCCTAATGATGGTGCAAGCAACCGCAGTGAAGATGGAGGAGATAGTGAAGAAAAGAAGAAGAAGAAGGAGGAACCGAGGTGGTTCACGTGGAAGAGGAAGAGGCGGGAATCGAAGGAATGATGACATCAAGAATCAAAGATGAAGATGATGATAATCATTCTCGGTTTCGTTTTGATCGCCCGGCGTCGTAGAGGAGGCAATCGTGAGGAGAGGCTTGGTAAACTGAAATTTACCATGCCAAAATTTGATGGAGGATCTGATCTGAAGCATATTTCACTTGGGAGTTGAAGGTAGACAAGATCTTTCGTATGCATAATTATACGGAGGAGAAGAAGTTGGCAATGGCATCCCTTGAGTTTGATGGGTATGCTTTGATCCGGTGGGAACAATTACTCAATGATCGTGAAGAAGATGGTGAAGACCCTATTGCTACTTGGGCTGAAATGAAACGTGAAATGAGAAGTCGCTTTGTGCGAAGCATTATCGGCGTGATCTCTTTGATAAATTGCAGAATTTGAAGCAAGGTAATCTCTCCGTTGAAGAGTATTATAAAGAGATGGAGAAGGCGATGATTAGAGCCAATGTTTATGAAGATGAAGAGCAAACAATTGCGCGTTTCATGGCTGGGTTGAATCGCAATATTCAACGCATTGTTGAGTTTCAGTCGTACCGTAATCTTATTGATTTGGTACATCAAGCAACCAAAGCTGAACGCCAATTGCAGCAGGACATGAAGTCCAATAGAGGAGCCTCTTTCAGCACAAGAAGTACTCAAAGTGGAAGCAAATTCACCCCAAGAGGTAGTGCAAGTAGAGGTACAACTTCCAACTCAAGTGGTGGTGTACGCTCTAGCAATTTTGGTACTTCTAGTGGCAAAAGAGAGCTGGCTGCTGCAAGTGAGAGGAACAAATCAGCAAACTCATCATCTACTTCAGCGGGTTCTTCCACCAAAACTAGTGGAATCCAATGCTTCAAGTGTGGTGGTCGTGGTCACATTGTAAGAGAGTGTCCAAATAATCGAACCATCATTGTGAATGAGCAAGGAGAATATGAGTCTACTAGTGATGAAGAACATGAAGATATTGAAGAAGAAGATAATGTTGAGAAGGACTTCTGTGAATTTGAACAAGGTGCTGCACTTGTTGTAACTCGAATTTTGAGTGTGCAAATGAGTGAAGCTGAAAATGGACAGCGGCACAATCTCTTTCAAACTAGAGCAAAAGTTGAAGACAAGGTGTGCAAGGTAATCATTGATGGTGGAAGCTGCCACAATCTTGCTAGCAAGGAGATGGTTGAAAAGCTTGGTTTAAAGCTGCTGAAACATCCTCAACCCTATCATGTGCAATGGTTAAATAATTCCGGTTCCATTAAGATTGCACAAAGAGTGAAAGTTCCTTTCAAGATTGGAGAATATGTTGACACCGTGGAGTGTGATGTAGCACCAATGACAGTGTGTCACATGCTGCTAGGAAGACCATGGCAATATGATCGATCATCTCTTCATTGTGGTCGGACTAATCAATACACCATCAAGTGGAAGGGCAAGGAGTTGATTCTTAAACCCATGACACCGCAGCAACTTCTAGCTGAGCACTTGCAAAAAGTTCCAATGAGAAGAATGAGAGAAGAAGGAAAAAAATGAGAGTGCAAAAAAGGGAGAAAAAAGAATGAGAGTGCAAAAGGAGAGAAAAAAGAATGAGAGTGCAAAAGGAGAAAAAAGAATTGGAGAGAAAAAGAATGAGAGTGCAAAAAGAGAAAAAGAATTTGAGTGCCATCCACAAATCGGTGAGTGAGAGCCACAAGCCAAACATGAGAGAAAATAAGAAAAGAGAGGGAGAGAACTTAGTGATGATAGCCACCAAATCTGAAATGAGAGATGTGAGGAAAAACCCAGACCAAGTATTGATCATACTTGTGTGTAAGGACACATGGCTTTCAGCTAACGACTTAACATCTATTCCTAGTGTTGCTGCACGTGTTTTACAGGAATATGAAGATGTTTTCGGGAGGAAACACCTGCTGGACTTCCTCCATTGCGTGGCATTGAACATCAAATTGATCTTATCCCCGGAGCTACACTTCGAACCATCCGGCATATCGCACCAACCACGAAGAAACCAAGGAAATTCAAAGGCAAGTACAAACACTTTTAGATAAAGGATATGTGCGTGAAAGTTTAAGTCCTTGTGCTTGTACACATGATTTTGGTGCCAAAGAAAGATGGTTCATGGAGGATGTGTGTAGATTGTAGAGCCATAAATAACATCAACTTTGTTCATTATCGTCATCCAATTCCTAGACTAGACGATATGTTAGATGAATTGAGTGGATCCATGATATTTTCTAAAATTGATTTAAGAAGTGGTTACCATCAAATTAGAATGAAAATTGGAGATGAATGGAAAACTGCTTTCAAAACAAAGTTTGGGCTGTATGAATGGTTAGTTATGCCTTTTGGATTGACTAATGCACCTAGTACCTTCATGAGATTGATGAACCATGTCTTGAGAGCATTCATTGGAAAATTTGTTGTTGTTTACTTTGATGATATCCTAATTTACAGCAAGACATTGGAGGAACATGTTGCTCATATTGAACAAGTTCTAGATGTGCTTAGGAAGGAAAAATTATTTGCTAACCTTGAGAAGTGCACATTTTGTACAGATCAAGTTGTGTTTCTTGGTTTTGTTGTCTCTGGTTCAGGAATTCAGGTTGATGAATCAAAGGTGAAAGCAATCAAAGATTGGCCAACTCCTACAAATGTAAGTCAAGGGAGAAGTTTCCATGGACTTGCTGGTTTTCTGAGGAGATTTGTGAGAGATTTCAGCACCATAGCTGCTCCACTAAATGAGTTGACAAAGAAAGGTGTTGCCTTCCAATGGGGTGAACCACAAGAGAAAGCTTTCAAAAGAATTGAAGAAAAGGTTATCCGAAGCCCCTTGCTTGTGTTGCGGATTTCACTAAAACCTTTGAGGTTGAATGTGATGCAAGTGGGATTGGGATTGGAGGTGTTCTCATGCAAAATGGACAGCCCGTTGCCTACTTCCGGTGAGAAGTTGGGAGGAGCACAACTGAACTATTCGGTGTATGACAAGGAGTTGTATGCTTTGGTAAGAGCACTTGAGACTTGGCAACATTACTTATGGCCAAAAGAATTTGTTATTCATTCAGATCATGAGGCTTTAAAATATTTAAAGGGCCAAGCAAAAACTGAACCGTAGACATGCCAAATGGGTTGAATTCATAGAAACTTTTCCATATGTTGTGAAATATAAGAAAGGTAAGGAAAACATTGTTGCAGATGCTTTGTCCCGTAAAAATGTTTTACTAAATCAACTTGATGTAAAGGTGCGGGACTTGAAAACATAAAAGAATTGTACTCCACTGATCATGAATTTTCAGAACCATATGCAAAATGCACAAATGGAAAAAGGGTGGGAAAAATATCATATTCATGATGGATTCTTGTTTAGAGCTAACAAATTGTGTGTTCCAAGTTGCTCTGTTAGACTTTTGTTGTTACAGGAAACACATGCGGGAGAGGTCCGATGGGTCACTTTGGATGGAGAAAGACATATGACATGCTCACTGATCACTTCTATTGGCCAAAGATGAGAAGAGATGTTCAACGGCTTGTACAAAGATCGTCACCGTCACAAAGCTAAGTCAAAACTGAACCCCATGGATTATATACTCCCTTGCCTGTTCCTAATGCTCCTTGGGAAGATATTAGCATGGATTTTGTTTTGGGATTACCTAGGACAAAGAGGGGGAGAGATTCAATTTTTGTTGTTGTTGATCGGTTCTCTAAAATGGCACATTTTATACCATGTCATAAAAGCGATGATGCTTCCCACATAGCCTTTCTATTTTTCAGGGATATTGTGAGATTGCATGGCATGCCCAAGACGATTGTTTCAGACCGTGACACCAAGTTTTTGAGCTACTTTTGGAAGACGTTGTGGGCAAAGCTCGGTACAAGGCTACTATTTTCCACTACATGCCACCCCCAACGGATGGGCAAACCCGAAGTTGTGAATAGAACACTTTCTATGCTGCTGCGATCCTTGATCAAGAAGAACTTGAAGGAATGGGAAGAGTGCTTGCCACATGTGGAATTCGCATAATAGGGCAGTACACTCTACAACTAATTTGTGTCCTTTTGAAGTTGTTTATGGTTTCAAACCACTTGCTCCGATAGATTTGCTGCCTCTACCATTGCAGGAAAAACAAACATGGAAGCCTCCAAGTGCGCGTCTTATGTCAAGAAGATTCATGAGAAGACCAAAGAAGCGATTGAGAAGAGGTCCAAGTACTATGCTGCATGGGCAAACAAGCATCGCAAGAAGGTGACATTTGAGCCTGGAGATTTAGTATGGGTACACCTTTCGCAAAGATAAACTTTCGAGAAGCGCAAATCCAAGTTAATGCCAAGAGGAGATGGTCCATTCAGAGTGTTATCCAAGATCAATGATAATGCTTACAAGATTGAGCTCCCTGAAGAGTACGGTGTTAGCACATCCTTCAATGTTGCTGACTTAACACCGTTCTTTGGGCTGGAAGGATCAGAGTCGAGGGGCGACTCCTTCTCAAGAGGGGAGGATGATGAGGACATCCCAACCATACATGCTTCCTCAAGTATCAATCCATCACCATCCAACATCGAAGATGCAAACCGAGGACCATTAACAAGAAGTCGTGCTAAGAAACTACAAGAGCAGGTGAATTCATTCCTAACTGATTTTAACATCAATAATTCTGAGAATGTTATACTACCTAAGTGCTCTACTTTGGTTGTACTTAGGTATACAAGTGAACAAGAAGATGAAACGGACTACTTCAGCAAGAATGAACCACTTCAGCAAGAACGGGCTACCTCAACAAAACCGGACCAGTTTGGAGTCAAAACGGACCAGTTCAAGAAACGTTCATAACTTTTGAATCTCAAAAGCTATGAATGTGAATGGGCACTTGTTGGAAAGCTCTTCAAGACTAGTTTCCATTGCCTCTAGCCCCGACCTGTTTGCATTCCTAGTGTTTGCACACGACCAGTTTAAGTGCATGCTGCTCAGGAGCTCAACAGTCAGCATCAAGTCCAAGTTCCAGTGCAAAACTGTACCATTCTACAAGGTGTCGTGGTGCATGGCATACATGGTTGGAAAGGTCTTTAAGTTAGCTTTCCAACGCATCCAACCGTTCGTATTTTCCACTTTCCAATAAAAAGTTATGGCCGAATTACTGAAGACTGCTCCAGAAGATCAACAGGCGCCCGAGGCCACTTCAGAAGTCAGTTCGTGGAGGACCTTTCATCTACTTAGACTCTTCATTTCTATCACGAATTTACACCTATCTAGCAGGGCTGTTGCTAGTATAAATACTCCATACCATTATGTTAATCTCAGACTTTTGATAATACAAAACCAGAACCCTTTTGTTCAGCTGTGTGCTAACAAAACTTGAGAGAAATCTCTACCCCTTGCTCTTGTGTTTTCCTTCGCGGAGATTACAGAAGCGGCCGCGTCATCGGCACCCAATCCGTGCTCCTGGTCTTTCGTGTCCAGGTTGCGTAGGTTGGTTCTTCGAGAGTGTGATTGGGCGAATCCTTGGTTCAGGCTGCCGTAGAAGAGACGGTGGTTGGCTCCTTGTGCGTGTCGTCAGGTTGCACTAGTTAGCGCTGCTTGCAGCAAGTTATCGGCCAATCTTTGGCTAGTTATCAAGAACGGAATCCTACGTCGTTGAAAGATCGGGACAACGCCCCTTATCAATGTATGTGCAAATTATAAATATTAGGTTTAATTTATGATAATTAAACTTAAGATAATACAAAACTATTTAAAACTTATCTTAATGGTACTTGTAATATATAATTAAGCATGTAAGTTTTAACTCTAATTAACTTTTAGTATGACTAATCATATCAAGTCAATGCTTTAGCATATTTATATATCAATTTATTTTTTAAATATTTATAGATAAATATTTGTGTATGTTGAAATATTTATGTAAACTTATATTGATTTTTAACATATAATTTTGATTATTGAAATATTTATTAATATATATGTTATCTACACTAATAGTGATTTTAAAAGCAAATCTACATGTTATCTTCAAATAAAGACTAGTAAATATCCTAATATGAATGAGATATCTATTTTGTATTCGAATGATATTCTTATTCATATTGAAATCTGATTTAAAATATGGTAAATAGAGCTATATGGATTAAACTTTCACATGAATTCGAGGTGAATTCATACCTAATATCTAAATACATATAAAAAATTAACCTAGAAAAGACTAAGTAATAACTTCTAATTTGGAATGGAGTAAAATAGTAGATCTTAATGAAAAATGTACTCAATCATATAATTCCAATGCTGTAATAATGCCAGTATAATCAAGGATTTAATCCTGTATGGAAAATTGACAAGAGATTATTGGATCCACATAATTAAATATATGTCTATTGTGTCTATACGCTGAGTTTAATAAAAGTGAAACGCACGCATACTATGACACGAATGGGCTCGGAGGAGAGGCTGGGGGGGCTTGATCATAACATGAGTGCTGTGTTTTGAACTAAGATTTTGCCATTCTAACCTCAAGATAAGAAGGTCAGACGGATAAGAGTGAGGGAGGATAGATCGAAGGACAGAATAGTAGTGATGGACGGATGAACAAGAATGGTTCTAAACACAAGCGTGAGAGTGAGGGATGACGGATCGAGGAACAGAAAAAAAGTAATGACAGATAGATAGAGAAGAGACTAATAGAATGGGAGACGAAAACAAGAAATGTTGGCTTTTAAATAATTAGGTATAGATATAGATAGATATTTCTATTTTTTTACTATATTAACAAAAAAAAAAAAGAACCGAACCACTGGAATAGGAGACAAAAACCATGACAAGTAGCTGTCTCACTAAAACTAGTTGATCACAGTTTTTTTTTAAAAAAAGAACTAGTTGATCACTGAACCTAGGGAAAGACTATTTCAGGCGCCTGATGTTTTTCACAGGTATCAGGCGACAAAATCTTAACCATTCGCATGAAATCCAGTGGCAATGGGGTCGACCTCAGGCACTTAGGCGAGTGGATGCGACCGCGTTGGCCATCGCCTGAAAGAGCACAGTCGGCTGAAATATAGGAAGCGTGCTGGACTTACTGAAATCTTCATTCAGGGAGCTGCATTTAACATCAAGAATGCATGACTGGCTAACTTAGATTTGGTTGTATTGCATTGTGGTCATCCTGTTTTGAAGATTATTGGGACAAATTCCCATAGTATCCCAATTAAAAGTATCCAAACCATATTTTAAAAGCATTGATGCCTCCAGGAAGGTTAGTGTCGCCAAGAGCGTCGCCGTCGCTGGCCTTAGGAGGCTGGAACTAATAAGACAGGGCTTTTACTCAGAGACTCTGACGACAACATGTAGAACCTCAACGGAGCTTCGAAGCTAAGGAGGGGATTGACGCCCAGAGCACCACCATCGTTGGCCATCCGAGAGGTGGGCAACGAGACCACACGGGGGTGAGGGCTTCTCCGGTTCAAAATGTATTTGATATTGACATACTGACGTATTTTGTCCGCAAATTAGGTTACATCAATGTCAGGGTAGGGCGCAGTCAACATTGTTCTGCAGCTTTGTCCGTTGCTATTTACTGAAGATTTCAACCAACAGAACTCTATGCACAACATGCACACAGGAGACATCGGGGTCATTGGCCATCTCAAGGTCTGAACTGAATTGACCAACTCAAAGGGTATACAGCTCGATCGCCACGCTAGCTTTTCCCGACCTTATGGCTTCTGCTGCCACTATAAATACGTATAGCCACCGATTCCTCTGCATCGCCACAAAGCATCGATCATAGAGAGCTATTCAGGCGAGATCAGAGTTTAGAAGCTGCGATACACATCTTCCAGGAAGTTGCTTCAGAAACTCTAGCGAAGACAGCAACAGAGAAGATCGATATGGCATCCGTGAAGGCGTGCCTGCTGCTGTTCACGGCCTTCTTCTTCTCCGGGCTCATGCAGCTGTCCATGGCAGCACAGGAAAAGCCGGCGACTGCGCGGGTGATCGACGCCAAGGCCATCGACCAGGCGATCGCGTACCTGCTCATGTTCGCAGCGCTCTTCGTCACCTATTTCGCTCACTGATCAGTGTCTCGATCGCAGTATTGTATAGCTAGTTCTGTGTCTGGTCCAAAGACAGACACAAGGTCGTTGTATGATGAATGCCACGGTCGTCGTTCCGGGTCCTCCTCATCACTTCATTCATGTATCAGTTCATTTAGGAGTATTTCTGATCACTTTGTTGTCTATTTTTGTTTGGGAAGGAATTTATGCGTGCAGTGCATATGATGATGTATGTCCCTGCCTCCCTGCTGATAATTTCAATTTTTTTTTTTTTTTTAGAAATTTGTCAGTTATATATATATACGACACATAATTGTTTTTACATGTATGTGCAAATTATAACTATTGGGTTTATCTTAATGATACTTGCAATATATAAGTCTAATTAACTTTAATATGACTAATCATATTAATTCAAGTACTTCAGTTTATTTTTTATATTAATGAATTATATATATTAAAATATTTATAGATAAATATTTGTGTATATGGAAATATTTATGTACACTTTTATTGATTTTTAACATATATTTTATTATTGAAATATTTAATTATTATAAATGTTATCTACACTAATAGTGATTTTTTGAAGCAAATCTACATGTTATCTTCAAAGACAAGTAAATATCCTAATGTGGAACAAAATTCGAGATATATGTTTTGTATTCACATCTAATAATATTCGTATTCATATTCATATTCAAATTCGAATTAAAATATGGTAAATAGAGCTATATGGATTCACTTTCACATGTATCCGAAATGAATTCATACATAATATCTAAATGCATATAAAAAATAACCTAGAAAAGACAGTAGTAACTTCTAATTTGGAATGGAGTGATAGTAGTTCTTAATGAAAAGTGTACTCAATCGTATAAATTCCAATGCCTATAATAAATTAATGCTACCATAATAAAGGATTTTATCCTGTATGGAAAATTGATGAGAGATTATGTCGACTTCGGTCAGTCAGTCGCCTTAATAAGCGGAGTGGTTGAATATTTAATTATTATTTAGCTTTATTAGTAATTTTATTTAGTTAACTTAAGAAGAGTTAGAAAAGACTAATGGGCCCGGCCCGTTAGCGATTGTAAATCCCTCATATAAATATGGGGGCAACTATCATGAGAGAATCAAGAAAGAAATAATTTAGGGTTACTCTAGCTCTCCGGCCTCTACGTGCGCGCCCGCCGCGCCACGCCGCCCGCCGCACCGCGCCCAAGGCCGCGCCGCGCGCCAGCCCGCGAGCTTTCGCCAGCTTGCCTCACGCCGCCCCAAAGCGCCGCGCCGCCCAGCGTCACCTCTCTCGCCGTCGAGTCAACGAACTACGCCACGTCACCCCTCTCGTTCTTCCTCTCGCGTTGGCCCGGAAACGGGTTGTGACAGATTATTGGCTCCACATAAATAGATGTCTATTGTGTCTATACGTTGTGAGTTTAATAAAGGCGAAAGGCTTACCACCGACACTCGTACTACACGAAACAAATGGGCTTATAGGAGAGGGTGGTTTGATCATAACATGAGTGCTGCGTCTCGAACTAAGGTTTTGCCATTCTAAACTCAAGATAAGAAGGTCGACGGATAAGAGGAGGAACAAGGGGGGTAATGGATAGCTAGTATTGTATAGCTAGTATTGTAATGCCACGGTCGTGGTTCGGGTCCTCCTCATCACTTCATTCATGTATCAGTTCATTTAGGAGTATTTCTGATCACTTTGTTGTTTATTTTGTTTGAGAAGTAATTTATGCGTGCGGTGCATGATGATGTATATCACTGCGATAATTTCAAAAAAAAAAAAAAAAGAAAATTCTCACTTATATATAAACGACATATTATTGTTTTTCGCATGTATGTGCAAATTATAACTACTTGGTTTAATTTATGATAATTAAAACTTAAGATAATACAAAACTATTTAAAACTTATCTTAACGGTACTTGTAATATATAATTAAGCATGTAAATTTTAACTCTAATTAACTTTTAGTATGACTAATCATATTAAGTCAAGTGCTTTAGCTTATTTATATATTAATTTATTTTTTAAAAATATTTATAGATAAATATTTGTGTATATTGAAATGTTTATGTAAACTTATATTGATTTTTAATATATAATTTTTATTATTGAAATATTTATTAATATATATGTTATCTAGACTAATAGTGATTTTAAAGCAAATCTACATGTTATCTTCAAATAAAGACAAGTAAATATCCTAATATGAATGAGATATACATTTTTGTATTCGAATGATATTCTTATTCATATTGAAATTCGAATTAAAATATGGTAAATAGAGCTATATGGATTCGCTTTCACATGAATTCGAGGTGAATTCATACCTAATATCTAAATACATATAAAAATTATAACCTAGAAAAGACTAAGTAATAACTTCTAATTTGGAATGGAGTAAAATAGTAGATCTTAATGAAAAATGTACTCAATCATATAATTCTAATGCTATAATAATGCGAGTATAATCATGGATTTAATCCTGTATGGAAAATTGACAAGAGATTATTGGATCCACATAATGTCATGTGCGAGGAAATAGGCCCCGAAAGACAGGCCCATGAGGCCCGAGGGGGGACGGGCACGGCGCCGCGCCCGGGCGGCGCGCACCGCCGTCACCGCCTCGCTTCCTTCCGCGGATTCTTCGGCAATTAATTAGAGAATAAAGAAGAAAATTGATTAGGATTTTCTTAGGCTTTTTGGTGTGCAAGGGATATCCATCTATAAGGAAGACCCTTATTAGGAAAAAAAAAATAGGATTGCTTGTAAAAGGTATTCCAATCTATAAGGAAACCTTTTAGAGAGATTGTTTGCATTACAAGTCCCACTAGCCGGGCTATAAAAGTAAAGGGTCTGTAATCTTTCGGGGGCAACAAGCAATAAAGAAATTATTTCCCTTCTCTCTTCTCTCTACCGCCGCCGCCCTCCCTACCTCCCAAGGCCGCCACCGCCGCCACCATCACCACCGCCACCACCACGTCGCCACCACCACCACCGCCGCCAGCGCCCGGGCGCGCCCAGCCGCGTGTCCGCGCCGATCGATCCGGTTTGTGACGGTGGTATCCGGAGGCCACTATTATCCACCCACCACCATGGGCGCCGAGGCGAAGAAGATCTTTGGACGAGTTGGGGAATCGGTTCTCCACCTTCACCGCCGCCTCGACATGCTTTCGCCCGATCAAGCGGCTGTCCTCTCGTACCGATCCGGCGAGGCAAGGCGTCATCGCGTTCTTGAAGGAGGCCGAGACGACCATGAAGACAAGCATGGAGGACACCCCCGCACCTTCATCAAGGCAGGACGGACGGAATGCAGCACGTCAACGATTCGATCCGCGGCGGTATGTAAGGTCCTAGATGGCTAGAGGAGGGGTGAATAGCCTATAAAAATTTTCTACAAGCTCAACTAAACAAACCGATTAGTATAAAACACGGCAGTAAGCGGTTTTGCTTAGCTCTATTGTCTTGCATGCCTCTAGTGACAATTCTAAATAAATTCTATGATCTCTATGTCACACAAGAGCTATGTCACTACTCTAACTAGTGAACAATCCTTGTATGGTCCTTATGCTAGCAAGAACAACCTACACAAGCAAGTGCTAGCTCTCTACTCAAAGTAATCTAGCAAAGTAATGCACGTGAGAGACTTGTTATACCGACTTGTAGAGGCTATGAACCAATCATTAGGAAGAGGATGAACCAATCAACACAATGAGATGGAGAACCAATCACCAAGACAATGAACAAGTCGATTTGTTCACCCGGAGTTCGCTTGTACACCGACAACTACTCTCGGTTGTGCCGACCAACACAAGGATGGTGTTTGAGCTAGGCGGTGCCCTTGCTAGCCTCAACACACCACTCAACAAGTGTGGTACCCAAAGCACGAGCAATGTATTCCTTGCACTTTGTCTTCCCGACGAGGAGTGCGTAATCCTCTCACAAATCAACCGGGAGGTGGCCAAGAAACAATCACCTCTTCTTGCCAACAACTCCACCACTTCACCAAGCCGGCTAGGAGCGGTGCCTCCAAGAGAAACGGAAATCCACCGTCTCACAACGATCTCCAAGTGCCTCTAGATGCAAGAACTCGATGCAATGCACTTGGATCAACTCTTCTCTCAAGAATGAAGCTCAAATCAAGAGTGAGAGAGGAGGGAGGCTTGCTTGCTTGCTCAAAGGTGTTAGGAGTGATTCAAAATGACCAAGAGAGAGAGCAACTGGCAGCCAAGGTGGTATATATAGGCCACACCACGAAATGTGGTGGAAAGGGTGGAAACACACTTTTCGCGGCACGACCGGGCCTTGACGGACTCACCCGGTGAGTCCGGCCGGTGGGTCCAGTCACAATCGACAAGCCAAAACCAGCGCTGGACCCTGCCCTTGAGCGTCGGTCCGCGTCCGATCGGTGCTTCGGTCGGCCACGGAAGCATCCGGTCACCATGTCGGCCGGCCCCTACGAAAGCTCCCAAACATGCTCTCGCGGGACGCGATCGACCGGACCGTCCGGTCACTTCCGACCGACTTCCGGTCGGTGCGTCCGTCACGCGCGGAGGCTGCGAAAACTTCGTCATTTTGTCGCCGTTCCTTCGCCTTTGCTCCAAACCGACTTCCGTCACTTGTTTCTTGTTGCCGACACGCCCGAAGAACACCTCGACACCATGTGTTAGCATTTTCAAAACCATTTTCGACAAGGATGGAGTTAGCACTTTAGGTTAGAATGCATGCATATGAGACTTGAACCTAAAGGCACGTGAGGATCGATATGCACGAAAGTTTTCCCTCTTTTATAGTACGACTTATCGATCCTATAACCACCCACACCCTCTATGGTGTCTTGGGTGTGAAATCAAAAGCCCTATGGTCATACCTTTGCCTTGGGACCTTTGATCTCGAAACTCCACCGAGTTGCATGCTTGATCAACTTTTGGATTACCTTGACCCTTCATCCATGATCACAATGCACCAACTCAGACGCCGAAATTTCAGCCAGATCCAGCGACATGGAGGCAGCTATGTCCCTTACAGGTATATACGAAAGCCGGCCTCGACCATCCTTTAACTCCTCGCAAGCAAGACAAAGAAACAGGTAAGGCACTCAAGCTCGTCAGTGGCTTACCTCACACCTACACCCGGGCCACCATAATCGCACCGCAACGCCGACACGGCCGCTCGCTGGTCGACACCGATGAGATGATGTGGAGGACGCAGGCCGCTCAGGTTCAATCGCGACGAGCCGCTCACACGTGGTCACAAGTGCAAGCACCTCTTCGACATCACGTTTTTCAATGACTACAACGACGGCGCGGACGGCGCCATCGCGACGACGCCGCATCGATGGCACCACTTCGTGGTCCTATTCGGGGACCCCAACTCCCCTGCAGACGTGGTGCACATTCTTCTATACCTCGCCGGTGTCATCTCGTGGGACCGGCCGCCAAGATCGCCGCCTCGAGCGACGCCATCAACTACATCGACCCCCCCGTGGGTGACCACGTATAGACTACAGACCTCCGCCCAAGCGTGGTGTTGATCACCGCCGGCACCTACGCTTACGCCGACATGCCGGTGGCCACCTTCACGCATCGGCAAGCATCGACGCCGGGCGTTGACATCGACGCCTATGTCATGCACGCGGGCAACCACACTGACGCTATTCTTGGTATGCCTTGGCCGGGGTGCCTAGAAGGGTGACATGGGACTCTCGCCACCAATGACCGCAAGATACCGCTACGCCACGCCACCACGCTCACGCGTCGCTACTCCTCCACACACACCGACACGAGCGCCCGACCTCGGCCCTCGTCAGTCGCATCTTCACGGAATTCGGTGCTTTCCCACCGTGCCAGAGAAACATCCATGGCATGCAATCGGCTTTGGACCTTCACGCCACGCTGACCGGAGTTCGTTCGGTGACGCCACGACAGCGACGACTAGGGACCGCACCGCGACGATCGCCTCGACGTCACATCGGCACCGCCGCACTCCGCCTCGACGGTGGAGGACGGCCTTCTACTCTTCGACGGTCGTCTAACTCCCGCTTCCTCACCGCTACTACTCGACATGCGGGAAGCCCCTCGCTCAGTGGAGGAGTTCGCAGGATCTAACTTCCTCGCCATGGGCGCTCACACAACTCGCCAACTTCAAGCAAAGACCTACCGCCATCCTCATAGGGCGTGCACTTGGCCGAGGCGCCACCACGCCGGGCCTCGGGGCCATGAAGTCGCCTTTCCTCGACGACATGGACGCTCTTCCCCACCATCGACAATGTCCACATCGCCTATGACGCTGGAACGGGGTACACACCAGCCTATCCCCTCGCTTATGTTCGACGCCGGCTCCTTCATGTACGCAGACGATGTTGAATTTGGTCGCGACACTCCCACTCATCCATGAGCATCACTATTTTGGCCCCCGCCACTCTTTCACAACGCTCCGCCCCCAGCTTCTTGTTCATGGAGAGCCCGCCTCGCACATGGTGCACCAACACCTTGGAGCCAAAGAGTTCCACGGGAGTCGAGTTTGCTCGAGCCTGCGTCAACGTACGGTGCCACAAAGAGGGACGCGCTGGCCACCATCTACCACGCCTACATCGGGAACCTCCACTACCTCTTGAATTCGCACCATTACGGAACCCAAGAGAACATGATCCCAAGAACCGGTGCTTGGAAAGCTGTTTCGCAGTCGAGCTCATCATGCTAGGTGCGATGCGTGATCTTCCCCGTGTGACCGACCGATGATCATCCAAATACAGGACGCCCTTCGCGGAGAAGGGGGGATGGCATGTGACGTAAAAATAGGCCAAGAAGGACAGGCCCACGAGGGTCCAGGGGACGCACGGGCGCCGCCAGCAGGCTAAGGCCATCGCCTCCACCTCCCTTCCGCTAATTCTTCTCGCAATTAATTAGAGAATAAAGAAGGAAAATTGATTAGGATTATCTTAGGCTTTTTGGTGTGCAAGGGGATATCCATCTATAAGGAAGACCCTTATTAGGAAAATAAATAGGATTGTTGTAAAAAGGTATTCCGATCTATAAGGAAACCTTTTAGAGAGATTGCTTATACTTACAAGTCTCACTAGCTCGCTATAAAAGTAAGGAGTTTGTAATCTTTTCGTGGCAACAAGCAATAAAGAAATTTATTTCCCCTTTCTCTCTCTCTCCTCTACACAGCCCCGCTATTGCCCCACGGCTGGGCCGCCCCCCCCACCCCCCAAGCCGCCACCATCACCACCCCACCCCCGCCACCACTCCCCACCGCCGCTAACCATCAAAAAGCGCCAGCCACGTGTCACGCCGGGACCGTTTGTGACAATATTTAAATAGATGTCTATTGTGTCTATACGCCGAGTTTAATAAAGGTGAAAGGCTTGCCACCCGTCACGATGGGCGTGGTTGCTCCATGGTTCGAATCCATACCCGAACCATCGATCCATTCAAGACCTTTAGGGCACCGGTTTATCCCGATAAGCTCCAATGGGCGGGCCATGGGCCCAAATCTACGACTGATTCTCTCTTCTCAGCTCTCGCTGGCCGCACGGCCTGCCAGCCACCCGCCTCCGTGAGGAAGAGACAGGAAGAGGAAGCCTCGTCGTCGACCACGCGGTGGCATCCCGTCTCGTTGCACCATCCCCATACTCACCTGCCTCCCCGCCAAAGATATGGAGGTATTCCCGGCTTGCCGCCCCAAGCAGCACCGAACGGCGTTGAAGAGCGAGCCCGCCTCGTATGGGTAATGCCGCTAAGGCCATGGATTGGAGCCAAGGGGTGGTGCGGGCGATTCCTTCTTGGGGGAAGTTGAAGCTCGACCGCATGCCGCAATGGCGCCAAGGGAGCGGGCTCGATGATGCGCTAGACGTAAAAGGGTCGGTCCATGCATTCATTGGTTTGGGTGGTTCGTATACGCTGCCCCTCGCTAGGGGGCCCATTTGATTAGTATTTTTAGATCGTTCATCGAATCCTGAGTTGAGCGACCGCTCCACCCCCCATCGTGAGCCACCCGCATGCATACTATGACACCTAATGGGCCGTGAGGAGAGGGGGGCCTTGATCATAAATACGGAGTGCTGTGTCTTGAACTAAGGTTTTGCCATTCTAAACTCAAGATAAGGTCGACGGATAAGAGTGAGGGAGGATAGATCAAAGGACAAAATAGTAGTGATGGACGGATGAACAAGAATGGTTCTAAAACACAAATTCACAAGCGTGAGAGTGAGGGATGATGGATCGAGGAAACGTAAAAAAAGTAATGACAGATAGATAGAGAAGAGACTAATAGAATGGGAGACGAAAAACAAGAAATGTTGGCTTTTAAATATATTAGGTATAGATATAGATACATATTTCTATTTTTTTTACTATATTAACAAAAAAGAACCGAACCACTGAATAGGAGACAAGTACCATGACAAGTAGTCGCCTCACTAAAACTAGTTGATCACGCTTTTTTTTTAAAGAACTAGTTGGTCAATGAACCTAGGAAAGACTATTTCAGCGCCGATCTTTTTCACGTATCACGCGACAAAAATCTTAACCATTCGCATGAAATCCAAAGGGTAATGGGGCCTGTGCTCAAAGCACTTAGGCGAGTGGATGCGACCGCTGGCCATCGCTCAGAAGAGCACAAATGGGCCAAATATAGGAAGCGGGCCGACTTAATG
This sequence comes from Hyparrhenia diplandra, assembly GCA_015847255.1. Lineage (NCBI taxonomy): Eukaryota > Viridiplantae > Streptophyta > Magnoliopsida > Poales > Poaceae > Hyparrhenia > Hyparrhenia diplandra. Next base: position 21,751 of record JADLZK010003366.1, on the reverse strand, counting down.
AAATCTTTAATTCAGTGGAGCCGATGAACATCAAGAATGCATGACTTGGCTAACTTAGATTTGGTTGTATTGCATTGTGGTCATCCTGTTTTTGAAGATTATTGGGACAAATTTCCATAGTATCCCAATTAAAAGTATTCAAACCATATTTTAAAAAGCATTGATGCCTCCAGAATGTTAGTGGCGCCAAGAGCGCCGCTGCCGCCGGCCTTAGAGGCCGGAACTAAAAAGACAGGGCTTTTACTCACGCTCTCTCGACGACAACATGTAGATCCTTCAACGGAGCTTCCAAGCTAAGGAGGGATTGACGCCCAGAGCACCACCATCAACAAGTACATCCGAGAGGTGGGGGACGAGACCACACGGGGTGAGGGTCAGGTTCAAATGTATTTGACATTGACATACTGATGTAGCCTCGTCCATAAATTAGTTACATCAATGTCAAGGTAGGGCGCAGTCAACATTGTTCTCAGCCTTGTCCGCTGCTATTTACTGAAGATTTCAACCAACAGAACTCTATTCACAACATGCACACACGAGACATCGGGTCATCGCCATCTCAAGATCTGAACCGACTGACCAACTCAAAGGGTATGCAAACCGATCGCACGCCAGCTTTTCTCCGCCCCTTATGGCTTCACCGCCACTATAAATACGCATAGCCACCGATTCTCTCAAGACGCCACAAAAGCACGATCAGAGAGAGCTATTCAAAGTAGATCGAGTTTAGTCGCGAGATACACATCTTCCGTGAGTTGTTTCGTAAACTCTAGCTAAGACGTAAAGTCATGAGAAGAAGATCGATATGGCATCCGGTGAAGGCGTGCGGTGTTAGCAAACACCACCACCAGGACATAACGAAAGGAAGACAAGGAGAAGCAAGCGGCCCAAGCTACCAAATGTACGCTGTCACGGGCCGAATGGGCTCACAAGACTCGGGCCATCAAGTGGGTAGCGTAATCCATTGGGAGAGAGTCCGTAGTCGCTAAAAGAAATAGCCGGGGCATCATGTTGTATCGAACATCTTATTATCGTGAACAATTTTACTTCCGCCTGCTTCCTCACTGGCTCGCCTCCTCTCTTTCCTCCCCCTCAGAGATCTTAGTGCAGTTCGTCTGAGTAGGAGAAGGCTGGCGCCCCGCAGAGCCAGCGGGTGCTACAGCTGGTATCGAGACTGGTCGGCCCCCCGACGACGCCTCGCGGCGAGGCGCGTCCGCCGCCGAGCACATCCACTTCACCAGCGGCGGCGCCGCGGCGCCAGCTGGAGCCAAACGCCAAGACGGCGCCGACAAGCTCCTCCAACCGCCTCGACTTCTCGACGCCTGGGAGACCGTTCGCCGCCAAGAAATGGAGCACTGCCCGCGTGAGGCGGCGACCGACCGCCGTGATCTCCACTTCCGTGAAGGCGCTCTCGACATCGAGCGGATCCAAATCGCCTTCGCTACCGTGAGGTGTCTTACACCCCGTCATTTCACGGCCGGGCCGCCGCTACCTACGAGAGGCGTACCGCGAGTGGGACCGCCTGAGAGCCGCCGAGCGTATGGCGCCGACGATCTCGAGCTGATGCGCGCTCCGAGATGCGCCACGAAGCGGATGACCGCGTCGGTGCCCCGGAAGGCGGCGCCGTGGTGTTCGACGAATGGCGCCGTGATGGGTTGAAGCTTCGGCGAGGACGGCGCCGTGATTTCCGCCGCCGCCCGCCCGCCCTGCCATGACCGGGCCGCGCCGGATGGCGGCCCCCACATCCAGCCGCCGCCCCTCGCCCACTTCTGGCACCCGCCCCGCGCGCACCACGCCGCCGGGGCTGGCGCGCTGCCGAACCGCCCAAGGCACCGCAAGCATGGGTATGGGTCGATCTCGACCACCCCACCCCATACCGTGTATGATCCGTGCTCCCTCCGTACTTCCTTACATGAATCCTATCCCCACCCTATTCAAGACCAATCCCCAACCAATACCTAGTTCATCACCAAAACCAGCCTCCAATCCACACACACACAGCCGCCCTATCCACCCAAGTTACACCAACCATCATCCACACCCACCAAATTACCCATCCCAATTTCAAGACAACAACCCCAACCACCAAGAGCACCATACCCAACACCTCGCCGCCCCCAAAGCTCGACTTCCCCAAATTTGATGGCACCCGATGCTCAATTTTTGGATTACCTCGGCTAAAAATTACTTCGGACATGTAATTGCCGAGCCACACATGTGGATTCACGCCTCCACAATGCATTTCACCGATGCCGCAAAGCGCTGGTTCCAATCGCGAGAAGCTAGCTTATATTCCCTAGATTGGCCCACTTTCGCCTCGCATTCATGAGCCGCTTTAGCAGAGACCAAAGATGAGCTACTCCACCGCAAACTCTTTTCATATCCGCATGACCACCACCGCCACCGACCTATGTCAACAGATTCACCGAGCTCTTCGACCAACTCAAATCCTACAACCCAAACCCCGACATAGTCTCCTTCATCCAACGCTTTGTCGATGGCCCGCGTGATGACATACGAGCCGTTTTATGGTTGCTCGCCCCACATCCTCGATTAACCGCTTCACACTCTTGCTATGATACAGAAGAGGCCCCCGAGTCCTCAAGGCGCAAGGATGCTCGAAACCGGATTTCTCCAACAACTCAAGGCAAGCAAGGGGCAATCGTGCACCACTCTACCCTCCGCACCAACCTCGCCAGGCAATTGGGGAATCATCTTCCAACGACGATCGGGTGGTCGGGCAAGAAACCTACCACCGATGACCGACTCTCTTTCTCTAAAGGACTTCCGCCGCGTTCGCCTGGACTCCGTGAGATCCGCCGCGGTGACAAATGGTCACCGCCATCGCCGCAAGACAAAGAATCCGCAGCCTTCATGCTCCGAATGAAGTCCGAGGTGTTACAAGATTCATTCGATCCCGGGCCGCCTCTCCTCGTTTCTGAGGAACCACCACCGTAACCACCCGAACCATCACCGCGGTCCTCTGGTCGGGCTCTTTTCAAATTGCCGCCACCAGCGATATGCAGCACTATCGCCGCCGACTATGCGCCTGTGGGCTCAGTTTCCTGCACTCTCGTGCTCATTTTGGCTGATTCCGAGTAGCCACTCTTTATCGTTGCCCGCGCTGCTTTTTTCCAAGACCGGAGTGCGTGCTCCTCGGAGGTTCCAATGGATGTCCGCGATAGCAAATGGTACTGATGCAAAGGCGCATATGAGCTACCCGACACTAATCGGGAAGTTCGTGGGCTTCCAGCCACTTCTACCTTCGTAATTTGTAGATTTGGGTGGTTATGATCTCATTTTGGGGATGGATTGGCTCAATCATACTCCCGATGAAGGTGAATTGGCGTGGCAAGTGGTTGGCTATCCTTACGTTCTCAATGTACGCCTCTTGCAAGGCTTAGTGGATTCTCGCCGCCATTGCTCAATGATCCAGCTTATTCCTCTCTCGCCGATTCTCGCTCCCCCGCAGCTTGCCAATCCCGGGCGCGGTAAATTATATTGATGACTTCAAGCCTTCGCTTGTCGAACCATCGAGCTTTCCTCCGCGACGCGACCGTGATCACACAATACCACTAGTCCCAAAGCAAACTGTATCTATCAGCAAAGACGCTTATTCTCCAAAACTAAAATCCAAATAGAAGCACAAGTCTCCTCGACCCAATAAGATGGGAATGATTCAGCTCAAAGAAGAGCCCGCTCTCCTCGCCTCGCAGTACATCGTGAAGAAGAAGGACAATAGTTGGCGATGTGCGCCGACATGTGACGTCAATGCGTTGACGCGAAAGAGTAAATTTACAATACCCGCCATCGACGAGTTGCTAGATGAGTTGGTAGGCGACGCTGGTTTTCTAGTCCGACCTCCGTGCGGGATTCAATCGTATATGATTAGCTCCCCGTGAAGAATTCAAAACCGCATTTCGTGACGCACAAAAATCAATTCGAGTACCGAGTCATGTCGCTTTGACTCACAGTGTGCCTCCAATTCCTTCCAAGGGGCCATGAATTCCACTCAAGCCCCTTCTCCGTGTTTGTGTCATAGTCTTCTTCGACAATATCTTGATATACACCGCGAGTTTTGATGAGCACCTTGTCCACTTGAGGCAGGTCCCGGAGCTTTTTAGCCAAAGACAAATGGCTCATCAAATTGAGCAAATGCGCATTTGCACAGAGTCAATCTCTTACCGGCCATGTTGTTGATTCTCAAGGCGTTCGTACAGATCCAAGTAAAATTGATTCAATAGCTCAAGAGCGCCCCTACCGATGCAAAGCAACTACGCAGCTTTCTTGGCCTTGCCGATATTATCGCAAGTTTATGCGCAACTTTGCCATCTTGGCTCGCCCTCTCTATGATTTGTCAAGAAAGGTGCAATCTTCTTATGGACCTCTCGCTCACACCGGTGTTCGCTAGTTTGAAAGCCGATCTTATGTCTCCGCCCCGGTCTTGGCTCTTCCGCACTATGACAAACCCTTTTCAAATTCGTGACAGACGCTAGCAACACAGCGCCGGGCGCTGTGGTTTCCATACAAGCCGTCACCCCCAATCGCTTTTGTCGCAAAAGCTCTCGGGGTTCGCTCTAGGGGTTTGTCAACATACGATAAGGAATATCTTGCCATTCTAGTGGCAATCAATCGCTGAGGCCATATCTCGCCGCACAACGAAGTTTATCATCTTTACCGACTCCGGCCAGAAGCTCTATTCATTCTACCGACAACCGCCCCAACACCCATGGCGCTTGAAGATGTATACTGCTTGCCGGCTGCAAAGATAAGATAGTGTACAAACCGGTACCTCCAATCGAGCCGCCGACGCCTATCTCGACACCCGCACCTCCGGATGCGCCTGGGTTTCCAAACAAGTGACCCCCGCCCTCGACGCCCCAGAGCACAGTAGCGGGTTATGCCGCCGATCCATTTGACACCGACCATCAAGCAAAGAACTCTCCTCCGGCCCGATTCTTGGCCCAACTTTTTTCTCTCCCCCGCGGCTTACGATTCAAAGGCCGGTATGGTCGGGTAACAAACAAGTCTTTGCAACAAAAGGTGATGCATGCTCTCCATAGTAGCACCTCTCGTGGCCACCGGATTTCCTCGTCACATTTGCTAAGATCAAGAAGCTCTTGCCCGGCGCTGATGAAACAGATATTCACCCTTCGTCACCTCTCCCCTCGTCCGCCGGCTTGCAAGTTAAACCCGACCGTGCCCGCTTACCCCTGGCCTCCCCGTCGCCTTCCAAATTCCTACCGGCTCGTGGGCGTGCTGACAATGGACTTCATCGGGATTACCAACTTCGGCCGTGCTAACTCCATCATGGTGGTTGTTGACAAGTTCAGTAGTATTCCCACTTCGCTCCATTGCACCACCCATACACGCTGTTTCCGGTCGCCCAAATGCTTTTGATTCCATCTATCGCCTCCACGGCATGCCCGATATCATAGCCGCGATCGCGGACCCGGTTTTCACATGCCTCGCTTTTGAAGGAATTCTTTCGCTGGCTAAAGTGGATCTTTTCTCAAGACGCCTATCATCCGTAGTCGACGGCCAAAACGCGAACGTGGTAAATCGCTTTGGAAAACGCTTCTTAAGATGCTTTTGTGCACTCTTGCCCTCGCCAATGGTTCAAGCGATTTCTTTGGCCGAAGCACCGGTATAACACCGTCCACACATTCCGCATTGGGTTGCTCCCCATTTGAGGTCCCCTATGGGCGCACTCACCTAAACACTTTTGGGATTTCTCGATCGTGATGCTTGCCCCATTCCAAAAGTTGCTTCCCGTATGGCTGAACGTGAGAGACCATGCTTGCTTCAAGAAAACAACATCTTCTTCGGCTCAAACAACAGATGAAGAACCAAGCGCATAAGAACAGTCCGAGAGAAAGCTTCAACATTGGTGACGTTGTTTACCTTCGCCTCCAACCGTATGTGCGCTTCTCTTCGCCCCTGTGTCTCACCACAAACTATGCTTCAAATATTTTCGGTCCATTCAAGATCATTGATAAGATCGGCATAAAGGGGTTATAAATCCTCACCGCCACCTTCGTCTCATCCACCCCGTGTTTCATGTCTCCCCGCTTCAAATCCGCCCTCCTCCGGGCCAGTAATCGCCCACGATCTCCCCGATATTGAGGACAACTTGCAAAGATCTCGTAACGAAGTTTGCAATGCGCCGCCTACACCAAACACGGGCAACCACTCCTCCAAAGCCTTTCTTATCAAATGGTCGGGTTCCTCCGTGGATCCGGCTACCCGGGAGGATGAAGTTGCCATCCAACAAAGAGCTTCCTTCGCCGCACCGGGCGTGGAGACCACCCTTCCCAAGGAGGAGCCCTGAAGTGGTCGCCCTCTCTTCCCTCCCCGTCAGATCCAAAGAGTTCGCCTGAGTAGGGAGAAGGTTTGGCGCCCGCAGTTACAGCGCAGCCGGCAACATGCGTGCCGCCGCCACGGCCTTCTCCGGCCGCTCATGCACCGGCCCATGGCAAAGACAGAGAAGCCGCGCATCGCTGGTGATCGACGCCAAGGCCATCGACCAGCGATCGCTTACTGCCATGTTTCGCAGCTTCTTCGTCACCTATTTCGCTCACCGATCGATCGTTGTCTCGATCGTAGTATTGTATAGCTAGTTCTCCGTGTCCCCCCCAAAGACGCATACAAGCTCGCTGTATGATGTAATGCCACCTACCGCCGCTCCGGTCGCCCCCATCACTTCATTCATGTATCGCTCATTTAGGAGTATTTCTCGATCACTTTGTTGTTTATTTTGTTTGGAGAAGAATTTATGCGTGCAAAGGTATGATGATGTATATCATACCCGAATTTCAAAAAAAAAATTTGAGAAAATTCTCACTTAAAAGATATATATGTGCAAACGATATATTATTGTTTTCGCATGTATGTGCAAATTATAACTACTTGGTTTAATTTATGATAATTAAAACTTAAGATAATACAAAAACTATTTAAAACTTATCTTAATCTGCATTTGTAATATATAATTAAGCATGTAAATTTTAACTCTAATTAACTTTAGTATGACTAATCATATAAGTCAAGTGCTTTAGCTTATTTATATATTAATTTTAAAAAAATATTTATAGATAAATATTTGTGTATATTGAAATATTTTTGTAAACTTATTTTGATTTTTTTTAATATATATTTTTAATTATTGAAATATTTATTAATATATATGTTATCTACACTAATAGTGATTTTAAAAGCAAATCTACATGTTATTTTCAAATAAAGACAAGTAAATATCCTAATATGAATGAGATATCTGTTTTGTATTCGAATGATATTCTTATTCATATTTAAATTCGAATTAAAAATATGGTAAATAGAGCTATATGGGATTCACATGAATTCGAGGTGAATTCATACCTAATATCTAAATCCATGAAAAAAAAATCAGGGCCATAGAATTTTAGCGAGGCTGGCCAAAAACGCTATTAGCGCGCTTATTTGGCGCTATAGCGCACTATTTGGCATTGCGATAAAAAGTGCTTTTGGCCGCTATTAGTGCGCTTTCGGGCGCTATAGCGCTATTTTTTCATGGATCTAAATACATATAAAAATTATAACCTAGAAAAGACTAAGTAATAACTACTAATTTGGAATGGAGTAAAATAGAAGATCTTAATGAAAAAATGTACTAATCATATAATTTAATGCTATAATAATGCTAGTATAATCATGGATTTAATCTTGTATGGAAAAATTGACAAGAGATTATTGGATCCACATAATGTCATGTGCCGTGAAATAGGCCCCGTATGACGTAATCCACGAGGCCCGAGGGCGCACGGCGCCGCCTGGAGGCGCTGCCGCCCGCCGCCCGCTCCCTTCCACGGATTATTCGCAATTAATTAGAGAATAAAGAAGGAAATTGATTAGATTTTCTTAGGGCGTTTTGGTGTGGGATATCCATCCAAAGGAAGACCCTTATTAGGAAAATAAATAGGATTGCCCAGAAAAGGTATTCCAATCTATAAGGAAACCTTTTAGAGAGATTGCTTATACTATTTAGTCCCACTAGCCGGCCATAAAAGTAAGGGTCCGTAAATCTTTTCTTCGTGGCAAATAAGCAATAAAAATTATTTCCCTCTCTTCTCTACCGCCGCCACCCCCGCCCACGCCGCCGCCGCCGCACCACCACCCCGCCGCCGCCCCCCTACCTCCCAGCAAGGTCGCCACCGCCGCCACCATCACCACCGCCATCGCGCCGCAACGCCGGCGTGCCAGCCACGTGTCACGCCGATCGACCGTTTGCATACCGGTATCTAGAGGCCACTACGATCCACCTACCACCATGGACGCCGAGACAAAGAAGATGCCGATCGAATTGGGGAATCGCTTCCACCTTCACCGCTACGCTCGACGCACGCTTCTATCAAAGCCGCTTGTGCTTCTCTCAGACCGGCCGGGACAGAGGCAAGACGCATCGCGCTAAGTCGGGGGAGGCCGGAGATGCCCATGAAGACATGCATGGAGGACCCCACCCGCGCCTTCATCAAGGCAAGGACGGGCGTAAAGCAAAGACGCCAACGCTCCGGTCACATCACCAAATCGAGAAGATGCCGCCGCCTACCATGCTACAACCGCCGCCAGAGGGGCGCCGGGCGCGCACATGCGCTCGCCCCTTCCCTTCAGCCAGAACTCCCTCCGAGGCCCTCGCACCCCGTCTCGCACATGCCGTCCTTCCCGACGCACGACGACATGGATGATCCTCTACCATGGCTGAACCGCTATGAACAATTCTTCAGGGGACAAGGTACGCCGCCATAGAGCAAGTCCGTATTTATATCATCTCACAGAGGAGCACAATAGTGGTTGTTGATCAGAAATACCCCGCGCTTACATAGTCAAACCGTCAACAAAGTACTCCCTTTTGGAAGCTAACATACATATAAACAATGATTTCTTATGCAAATAACCTAGTTCCACATGTAGATGTCATTCTTGTATACGATGTGAAACTAGTGGAACTCCTCGCCGAAATGACACATTTGGTCACCATCCAGCCAACACCCCAAGTATGGCCATTGGACAATTTGACACCACCATCATGATCTCCATGTCCTATGAAGCTTCCACACAAAATTTAAAGTCATTTGGCCACAAGACCTACATCGGCCGATGCATGACCATTTCATCCTCGAGACATCCCGACATGTGGGGACACCTTCTAGAAGAGTTGGAGAAGGCCAAGGCCCAATGGACCAAAGATCGGCCGACCATGATACTTTGGCCCAAACTCTTCCAATGCGACCCGCCACATCACTAATCCGCGGGGGAACAAGAGAAGGCACCTCCGATTGGTCCGCCAATACGCCCCATGGATCGTGTTGGTACAAAATGAACGCCACGGCAAGTTCCGCACTCAAGACACACGTAAACCCGACAAAGGGGCCAATGTTCCAAAGACTGGGGTGGCCATATTGGTCATGGACCATGGTCGGCCGACCATGGCCCATTTGGCCAAGGACGCCCTCCCACGCCCATCACATTGTCCACATGCTGAAATTACCTCACACGCTTGATCTTAAGGCGTTGCATGGCGTTTGATCCAACGGAGGGCAATAGAGGTCACGCTGATCGATGACGGGCGCCGAGTAGCCCCTACTCCACCTTTGGGCTATAAATACCCCCCACCCCCTTCACTTCCAAGACATGACCACAAGGAGAACTCCACCTAATGTAGTAGGCGAAGCCCCGCTTCCTTTAGTGTAGTAGTAGAGTGAGAGAGGGAAGTCTTCCGGAGGAAGCCCCTGGTTCTGCCGAAATCTCCTCCGAGGTGTACCTCTCAAGGGTGTACTTTTCTAGTGAGTAATACATCCGAGTTCTTTATACTTTGCATATCCGGTTTAGTATAGTAGCTATTCACTGCTCTTCATTGGTACATTGCTTTGCTTTTAGTAGAGTGTTCTAGCCTAGCTAAGTACAGGGGTTAGAATAGTAAGAGTTAGCGTAGACGGGTGTCTAGGCTATACCTACCAAAGTATGCCACTTGCCGCACGGATGGATTGTGATAGCCAAGAAGGTAGTGACAGCCCTTCCGGTCTCTCGTATAGATCACCACGTGTTTAGGCAAGTTCTTAAAAGGTAAGGCTCCAAAGAAAATAGTAGTTTGGTAGTGGTGACTTTATTCACCGTGATTATCACCTACGCTCCAAGTGTCCGAGGGTCGATAAAGCCACGCTTAGCTACCTAGCCTATCCGTATATCATAGCTATAGAAAACCTCTCAACTCAACTACCAAATACACACCTTGTGTCATCATAGAACGAAGTCTTGATTCTTTGTTAGTTCACTTCACGCTCGTGGAAATCGACACCGAATACTCCCCGGTGAAAAGCTACACCGACAAAATGCGGCGCTTTTGCCACCGCTTGCCATACTTAGGTGTATCACCCCTTAGTGGTAACACTAAAGAATTGTCAACAAGCTTTTCCTCGGCGCCGCTGTGAACGGTAGCCGCCTTAACATTGAATTGGGTCGTCCGAAGTTATCTTTTTATTTTTACCTTTCTTTTCTTTTTTTCCTTTTCCACAATGAACCAAACACCCATATCCCATTTCGCCGCAAAGGGCGCTTGTTTGAGCCTCCACCATCATCACAACCCATCCATACATCTAGCTATGAGCTTCACCAAGCTTCATAGCCATGGTTCAGAAAAACCTTTCTCCTGACAAAGATGAGAACCCCTATGCTCATTTGCGTGAGTTTGAGCAATTGTGTTCATGTCTTCACATTGAGGGCATGACACGAGATACCCTTCGTTGGAAGCTCTTTCCTTTCTTTTTTAACGGAAAAGCTAAACAATGGTATGCTCGCTATGTAGAGAGTATAGGAGGAGAATGGGAAAAGCTTCAAACCAAATTTTGTCTTACCTTCTTCCCTATCTCCCCGTTTGTCCATCTTCGAATAGAGGTCCTATCCTTTAAAACGTATGAAAAGGAATATCCTGGCATAGCCTCGGCCCGTGACACCGATTCAACATCATATGGCCCCACCCTTGGTATTTCTAAACCGCATTATTGCAACATTTCTATTGCGGCCTTACCAAGGAATCAGCCCAAAACCTTGACATAGCTTCGGGAGCTTTCTTATGCCTCCCCCCTTAGTGAAGGGAAGAAAGTTCTCTAGGATCTTTGAGAACACCCCTTACACTAACATCTACGATGAAGCTTTAGAGGAAAACCCAATCCCCAAGCAAAAGGAGATCTCAATGGCACAAACACCACCATTCCTATCCAAAAGTCCTCGCCATCAATCCCGAACCACAAATACCCCGTGACAAGTAAGGAAGAAGAAATTCAACCTTCAAAACATCCTTACAAATTCAAGAGGATCTATTTCCTCGATTTTGCCGATTATGGGAACACCTTGAATCACCATTTCCAAAAGGGACCTTCAAAGAGACACCATTCTAAATCCCTAAAATGAAGGATCTCACAAAAAGCATCCCAAATCATCATCATCTTACCTCTCAAAAACCTCAAGTGGGGCATAAGTCCGCCGAAGAAATGTCGAGTGAGCCCATAGAAGGAGAATCAAAACATCAAGAAGAATCTAGCCTCTTCCCTTCTATGCCCACAACCTATATTCTCAAGACCCAATTCTAAACCAATCTATCGCCTCGAAAGCACCCCCATTGTATTCTTTCCCCTTATGAGTCTTATGATCGCCGATCAATGACTCTAGGAATGCAAAGGATGAGCTCAAGTCAATCTCTTTCTATCCCCGTGACTCATCCAAGTCTACAGGAGGACTCGATAGTCATGAAGAAGAAATTGCTCATCCTCTTATAAAGCTCACCCCGAGACCCCTCTATCCAAGAGAAGTCTTGGACAAAGAGATGACCATGGAATGTCATAGGCATGGAATGACGTAACCAAAGTGTTTACCTATGGAAATTCATGAGACATCAACTTTAGAGCTTGAAAACAAAGAAATCAAGGATGATCATGGAAGCTATTTTCTACCCTTCTTTCAAAAATTCATGCTTCTTTGATAAATATTCCAAATATATCCTCCACTTTACCACCACCAACCATAAGGGCTACAACCCACTATTGTTCCTTGTCCATAAAATATTTGAAATCATGGTTGTAGATGCTTATGTTTATCATAAGCATTCCAAATCTCATAGTAGTTTGGCGTGACGTAAAGATTGGTGTTGAGGGGAAACGCTATCACCAATATGAGATTTTTAGAGGTTTCCCAAAGACAAGCTTATGTCTTAAAACAAGCACTTCCTAAAGACAACTCGAGATTTCATCACACTAATAAAAGTTGTCAAATGACTCAGAAAGAAATCTTTGAGACATAATTGTGAAAGTTTTCTTCGGGTATTTTTGTCACTAACCCTTTCGTGTTTACACAAAAAATAATGAAGGATAGAACTACAAGGTAAATCAATCTAAACACCGCAAAGCATGTTCGATGGAGGACTCCATCACCTACACTTGGTATTGCTTTGCATCAAACGCTACAAAAATCCAAGTGTGGGGATGGAAGTCTCTAAAGAACTCATGACATGCTTCATGTGTTGTTTAGTTGTTTCTACTTTGCTTTTGCATAATGTCTTGCTCACTTTGCTTAGTCATAAAAAAATGTATCATTAGTTCACCATTAATGTCTCATCTTAATTATGCAAATGAATCTTGTTAGACCTTTTCTGCTCTAAAACATGTTTGGTTTGAGAGTAATGTATACAAGGCTCTCATAGGTTATTTAAATTAAGCATGGTGCTTAGGTTAAATGTTCTTCCTTAATCAAACAAGACATGGTGTCAAGTTTGATTATTTGAACCAAAAGATGTTTTGCATAGAATTAGGATGCAAAATTTGATTCATGTTCTTAGCGTAAGTTCTGAGAATGTTTGGTGAACAATAAATGATTGATACTCCAACAAGGGAAAGTTGATCTCTACTAAATACTAAAACCTATATTTGTAGCATGGAATATCACCCTTTAGCTAGATAACACCATTACCCCAACTTTGCTTCCTTTGGGTATGTGTTGTCCGCTAATCTCTTTTAGGAAAGAATATGGACACGCCATGGCAAGATGATTAAAGGGTTCAACTCCAAAGACAAGACGATCCTCACATCCAACCCAAGACCCAAGCTATTAGGACATTGAAGATGCTAGAACATCAAGATGGCTATCCCTCATCATCAACAAGTATGATGACAACTTTTTTGAGGTAAGTGGCTAGCAAATTAATTTCTTGTTCATATGCATAGCCAAAAAGATGACATGACAAAGTACCCTTTTCAATAATGATTTAACTAAACTCAAACCACATGTCCTATTTTTGTGGTTTGCATATGAAATTTGACTAGCTCTTCTAGATCTACATAGTTGAAGTATCTACCATGCAAAATTTGAGCATGTTTGGTATCAAAGGTGCATCGGCCGATGCACTAAAAGTGGCCAATAGGGCCCAACTTTGGTGAATATGTAGAGGAGAGCGTAGAGATGAGTGTGACGGAGTCCTATTTTCCCAAATCCAAAAATATGAGGGTCGGCCGACCTAGGAAGTGAGCCTTCCGAGCTCACGGACACTTGAGGCATTTTTGGGAGAGTTCAAGGATGACATCCCACTAAATCGGTTCAGACCCGCTGGGTCGAACCCACATCGGGCCGACTCATCCATTCTAGTCATTTGGCTTGGGGGCGAAGTGAGATGAGTATAGGAAGTCATAGTGATCATGCTTAGACCATTAGGATGGGTCGTGACACAACTTGGCACATCTACCGACTCTACTAGAGCCTTTTGGCTCGAGGGCGTGTGAGGTATGTTCTAGACACACTATAGAACACGCCTAGACCATTGGTTCGACTTCATGTTTTGGTGCATGAGCCAACCTCGTGCACTTCACACCAAATTGGTCACCTAATGTTCGTGAGGCCTCCCTATCATTGATGGAGGAGCCGCCCGAGCTCGAGTCAAACCGAGTCGCTAAGCACACCTCTCCCTAAGCCTTTCTACCCTCACTTCTCTCTTCACCATCACCATACCCACCACCACATTTGGCTTCCATCAATGATCTCGGGTAAGGAACCCAAGGGTCCATCCATAAACCCATAGCGCCCAACATACATCAAAATGACATCATGATCATGGACGCCATTGATGTGACTCCACTCAGCCATAACCCCCTACTAGAGACCAACCTAGGCATCGATGTGACGGTCGACGGACCTTTAGGTTGGCCAATGCAGTCCACGATGCCAAAACACACATGTGGCATGCCTTGAGCCCTGCCTCCACATAGGAGGTGCCCGAAGTTACGCCCATCGTATGAAATCTCTAAAAAAATGAATATTTGAGTTCTCGCTAGTGTTTTTCCACCAGCGTAACACCGCACTTGATGTTTTGCCGATGTGTCTCGTGCCGCGTAAAAGCCGCGCAGGGGGTGATCGCCCAACACTCCAACAAGGATATATCAACGCTTGACCCCTCGCCACGCTGATCACCTTCGCATCAAGAACACACCGCGAAAATTTGAGCCTCAATGGCCATAAGAGGCACATCGGCCGCCACCTAACGTATGATCACAAATGTTTGGACCCCCGCCACGCTGATCACCTTCGCATCAAGAACACACCGCGGAAAATTTGAGCCCGAACGGCCACAAAAGGTTGGTCGGCCGCACCAATCAATTTTCAAGAATTGGAAACCGCCAAAGGCAGATTGATCTATCGATGAGAGGAAGAGCACCACGGTGGCCGATTTGTCAAGTAGCTCCAAAGTGGCATCGCCGATGCCACCTTGGACCCCCTCGGGCCCACCACACAAAGATCCGTGACACTTCCCCACCGGGTTTGCAATTCTCATCCCCTCATTTTTCTATTCATTTTAGATTATATCTATTCATTTTATCCCTTTTTTTAATTTATAAATATAAAACTAGAAGAAGCACCTGAAAATAAAACTTTGAAGAAGTAACATTTTCATGACATCTTGAAGATAAAAACTGGCCATAAAGTTTATTTCTTGTGCAAACTTATGTTTGTGGAAAAATACATTATTAGGGAAAAAGTCATATTGACTAAGATGTTGTGACTTGTGATATAGTTCGAGCTTATGCATCAACCTCTTTACTCAAGGTACTTGGAGATTTGTCTTGATAAAAACATAAAACCATAGTGTCACACACACCTCAATGATGAAAATACCAACCAAAGCCATATGCATTACTCATACATGTTCAAATACCATATACACTACTTGCAAATTGTATTGAGTTTTGGCAAATCTAGTGACCCTTGTTGAGGATTATATCATGCTCCCAAGATCAAGATCACGCACACTCCACATCTATATGCTACTTCTACACTAGAAGTACGCACTACATCCCTTTTCCCCGCCCACCATCAAAATGCTCTATGCTTTAAGTTGTGATCTCTAGATATATAGATGGTGAAAAGAGACATTAGCTATGCAAAAGTAAAAAAAAAAAAAAAAGAGAGAGGAAATAATGGACACAAGTCCGAGGGTGAGTAGAACCCACCTCTCCAAAAAAAAAAAAAAAGTTGGACACATGAAGGTCCAAGTATGTATATTTATGATAGCCATGTCTCAATAATAATAATAATAATAAGGTAGAGAGAGAGATCACATCCAATGAAGGAGCAAAACAAAGTTATCCATATTTTCCACACACATGCACATTCTTGATCTAAGGGCATGATACTTTTCTTTAGGATCCTAGTTTTGACTTTTACAATATATGCAATGCAAGTATGTAATCATGTTTATCCCTACCTCCACATAGACCTTTGTAGTAGGATGAAACAAAAAAGGCACTTTCATGTTATGCCGTGGTGAGGATCTATACACTATTGAGTGACTTGAGAGTACCCAATCGAGGAGTATAAGTGATCTATGTGATTTTCTTTTTTAACTTATATATAAAAAAAAAACTCCAAGAACTAAGATGTGAATGCGAAGATGACTTGCTTTGAACTATTCCATTTCCCAACTTCTCAAGGATTTATGATAGACACAACCACATATCCCACTCACATAGGAAATGCTTAGAAATAATCTTATGGTAGTTCAATATCTCATAAGTGTTATGTCCATGTTTACTAATCCCTCCTTGCTTGAGGACAAGCAAAGATGTAAGTGTGGGGGATCTTGTTGACTAAGAAATACCCTGCTTTTACATAGTCAAACCGGCCAACAAAGTACTCCTTTTGGAAGCTAACATACATATAAACAATGATTTCTTATGCAAATAACCTAGTTCCACATGTAGATGTCATTCTTTGTATACGATGTGAAACTAGTGGAACTCCGGCCGAAATGACACATTTGGTCACCATCCAAATAACACCCCAAGTATGGCCATTGGACAATTTGACACCACCATCATGATCTCCATGTCCTATGAAGCTTCCACACAAAATTTGAAGTCATTTGGCCACAAGACCTACATCGGCCGATGCATGACCATTTCATCCCCGAGACATCCCGACATGTGGGGACACCTTCTAGAAGAGTTGAGAAGGCCAAGGCCCAATGGACCAAAGATCGGCCGACCATGATACTTTGGCCCAAACTCTTCCAATGCGACCCGCCACATCACTAATCCGTGGGGAACAAGAGAAGGCACCTCGATTGGTCCGGCCAATACGCCCCATGGATCGTGTTGGTACAAAATGAACGCCACGGCAAGTTCCGCACAAGACACGTAAACGACAAGTGGGGCCAATGTTCCCAAAGACTGGGGTGGCCCATTGTGTCATGGACCATGGTCGGCCGACCATGGCCCATTTGGCCAAGGACGCCCTCCCACGCCCATCACATTGTCCACATGCTGAAATTACCTCACACGCTGATCTTAAGGCGGCTTGCATGGCGTTTGATCCAACGGAGGGCAATAGAGGTCACGCTGATCGATGACGGGCGCCGAGTAGCCCCCTACTCCACCTTGGGGCTATAAATACCCCCACCCCTTCACTTCCAAGACATGACCACAAGGAGAACTCCACTCCAATGTAGTAGGCGAAGCCCCGCCTCCTTTAGTGTAGTAGTAGAGTGAGAGAGGGAAGTCTTCGAGGAAGCCCCGGTCTGTGAATCTCCTCCGAGGTGTACCTCTCAAGGGTGTACTTTTTCTAGTGAGTAATACATCCGAAGTTCTTTTATACTTTGCATATCCGGGTTTAGTATAGTAGCTATTCACTCATTCTTCATTGGTACATTGCTTTGCTTTAGTAGAGTGTTCTAGCCTAGCTAAGTACGGGTTAGAATAGTAAGAGTTAGCGAGACGGGTGTCTAGGCTATACCTACCAAAGGTATGCCGCTTGTCGCACGGATGGATTGTGATAGCCAAGAAGGTAGTGACAGCCCTTCCGGGTTCTCAGATAGATCACCACGCGTTTAGGCAAGTTCTTAAAAGGTAAGGCTCCAAAGAAAATAGTAGTTTGGTAGTGGTGACTTTATTCACCGTGATTATCACCTACGCTTCCAAGTGTCCGAGGGTCGATAAAGCCACGCTTAGCTACCTAGCCTATCCGCATATCATAGCTATAGAAAACCTCTCAACTCAACTACCAAATACACACCTTGTGTCATCATAGGAACGAAGTCTTGATTCTTTGTTAGTTCACTTCACGCTCGTGGAAATCGATACCCGAATACCCCCGTGAAAAGCTACACCGACAAACCGCGGCGCTTTGGGTTTACCGCTTGCCATACTTAGGTGTATCACCCCTTTAGTGGTAACACTAAAGAATTGTCAACAAGCTTTTCGCGCCGCTGTCGGGAACGGTAGCCGCTCTTTAACATTGAATTGGGTCGCCCGAAAGTTATCTTTTTATTTTTACCTTTCTTTTTCGCTTTTCCTTTCCACAATGAACCAAACACCCATATCCCATTTCGCCCAAAGGGCGCTTTGTTTGGAGCCTCCACCATCATCACAACCCATCCATACATCTAGCTATGAGCTTCGCCTGTGCTTCATAGCCATGGTTCAGAAAACCTTTCTCCGGGACAAAGATGAGAACCCCTATGCTCATTTGCGTGAGTTTGAGCAATTGTGTTCATGTCTTCACATTGAGGGCATGACACGAGATACCCTTCGTTGAAGCTCTTTCCGCTCTCTTTAACGGAAAAAGCTAAACAATGGTATGCTCGCTATGTAGAGAGTATAGGAGGAGAATGGGAAAAGCTTCAAACCAAATTTTGTCTTACCTTCTTCCCTATCTCCCGTGGTTGTCCATCTTCAATAGAGGTCCTATCCTTTAAACAAGGAAAAGGAATATCTCCGGGCATAGCCTCGGGCCCGTGATCACCGATTCAACATCATATGGCCCCGACCTTGGTATTTCTAAAACCGCATTATTGCAACATTTCTATTGCGGCCTTACCAAAGGAATCAGCCCAAAACCTTGACATAGCTTCGGGAGTTTTTTTTGTGCCTCCCTCGTTAGTGAAGGGAAGAAAGTTCTCTAGGATCTTTGAGAACACCCCTTACACTAACATCTACGAATTAAGCTTTAGAGGAAAACCCAATCCCCAAGCAAAAGGAGATCTCAATGGCACAAACACCACCATTCCTATCCAAAAGTCCTCGCCATCAACCTCGAACCACAAATACCCCGTGATTGCGAAGGAAGAAGAAATTCAACCTTCGAAACATCCTTACAAATTGAAGAGGATCTATTTCCCTATTTTGCCGATTATGGGAACACCTTGAATCACCATTTCCAAAAAGGACCTTCAAAGAGACACCATTCTAAATCCCTAAAATGAAGGATCTCGCCAAAAGCATCCCAAATCATCATCATCTTACCTCTCAAAACCTCAAGTGGGGCATAAGTCCGGGCCGAAGAAATGTCGAAAGTGAGCCCATAGAAGGAGAATCAAAAACATCAAGAAGAATCTAGCCTCTTCCCTTCTATGCCCACAACCGATATATTCTCAAGACCCAATTTAAACCAATCTATCGCCCGAGCACCCCCATTGTATTTCCCCTTATGAGTCTTATGATCGCCCGATCAATGACTCTAGGAATGCAAAGGATGAGCTCAAGTCAATCTCTATCCCCGCGGACTCATCCAAGTCTACGTGAGGACTCGTGATAGTCATGAAGAAGAAATTGCTCATCCTCTTATAAAGCTCTCGCTCCGAGACCCTCTATCCAAGAGAAGTCTTGGATGCTGAGACATTGACCATGGAATGTCATAGGCATGGAATGACGTAACCAAAAGTGTTTACCTATGGAAATTCATGAGACATCAACTTTAGAGCTTGAAAATAAAGAAATCAAGGATGATCATGGAAGCTATTTTCTTACCCTTCTTTCAAAATTCATGCTTCTTTGATAAATATTCCAAATATATCCTCCACTTACCACCACCAACCATAAGGGCTACAACCCACTATTGTTCCTTGTCCATAAAATATTTGAAATCATGGTTGTAGATGCTTATGTTTATCATAAGCATTCCAAATCTTCATAGTAGTTTGGCGTGACGTAAAGATTGGTGTTGGAGGGAAACGCTATCACCAATATGAGATTTTTTAGAGGTTTCCCAAAGACAAGCTTATGTCTTAAAACAAGCACTTCCTAAAGACAACTCCCGAGATTTCATCACACTAATAAAAAGTTGTCAAATGACTCTGTAAAGAAATCTTTTGAGACATAATTGTGAAAGTTTTCTTTCGGGTATTTTTGTCACTAACCCTTTCGTGTTTACACAAAAAATAATGAAGGATAGAACTGGCTAAGGTAAATCAATCAAACACCTAAGAAAGCATGTTCGATGGAGGACTTCCATCACCTACACTTGGTATTGCTTTGCATCAAACGCTACAAAAATCCAAGTGTGATGGAAGTCTCTAAAGAACTCATGACATGCTTCATGTGTTTAGTTGTTTCTACTTGCTTTTGCATAATGTCTTGCTCACTTTGCTTAGTCATAAAAAAATGTGTCATTAGTTCACCATTAATGTTCATCTTAATTATGCAAATGAATCTTGTTAGACCTTTTCTCTAAACATGTTTGGTTTGAGAGTAATGTATACAAGGCTCTCATAGGTTATTTAAATTAAGCATGGTGCTTAGGTTAAATGTTCCTTCCTTAATCAAACAAGACATGGTGTCAAGTTTGATTATTTGAACTCAAAAGATGTTTTGCATAGAATTAGATGCAAAATTTGATTCATGTTCTTAGCGAAGTTCGAGAATGTTTGGTGAACAATAAATGATTGATACTCCAACAAGGGAAAGTTGATCTCTACTAAATACTACAACCTATATTTGTAGCATGGAATATCACCCTTTAGCTAGATAACACCATTACCCCAACTTTGCTTCCTTTGGGTATGTGTTGTCCGCTAATCTTTAGGAAAGAATATGGACACGCCATGGCAAGATGATTAAAGGGTTCAACTCAAAGACAAGACGACTCTCACATCCAACCCAAGACCCAAGCTATTAGACACATTGAAGATGTTAGAACATCAAGATGGCCATCCCTCATCATCAACAAGTATGATGACAACTTCTTTGAGGTAAGTGAAGGAAATTAATTTCTTGTTCATATGCATAGCTGGAGTGTCGTACACCCCGAGTAAATCACCGATTATTCAGTCGCTTGAATTCTTCATGTTTTATTTCCATTCATTTACTTTGTAATTTCCTAAGTTCAATAAAGTTTGTCTTTGAATATTTTTTCAATCTTAACTTGTTTCTCTCTATAATTTTTTCTCATAACTTCTTATAAAAGAAACAAGTGTGGGGAGATAAAATTCACTTTGGTCAACTTGGGAAAACTTAGACAAACTTTATCTTTTGTCATTGGAATCGTTAGAAAAAGAAACCACACGTTATTTGAACTTTATGCTTTGAGAGATAGCATGATTACTTGAATTTCTTCTTCCTCGTACAAATAAGACTTTGGGTTACCTTATATAAAATAAAATATATATATATATATATATTATCATGTTCCTGATAATCAAAAACCCGACTAGTAACAAATAGCCATTTTCCTTATTCATTGAATTTTGTCAAATTCAAAAGGATAAATGGTGTTGAGGAAGTTTCATAATCCTGCATCAAAACATCGTGGCAATAAAATAAATTGGTAATCTAAATTGGTGATGAACTTTATGCTTCAAAAGGGCGCGGGCTATGCTAGAAATGGGCACATGCCCCCAGGAAAACAATGGGTACGCCCGATGCCCGCCCTATCTATATATATAAAAAAAAAGATAGAGAAGAAATAATGGACAAATGTCCGAGGGCCAGTAGAGCCCACTTCTCTCCAAAAAAAAAAAGAGAAGAAAAATAACTGATAAGTGTCCGAGGGCGCAGAAGAGCCCACTTCTCCAAAAAAAAAAAAAGAGCAAAGAAGCCCATGACTCTTTGAAAGCAAAGAGGCATCATAGCTAAAAAAGAAACATTTCTCATATGCACATCTTTGATCTAGAATATGACACTTCCTCCATTAAATCTAGAATTTGACTTGACATTTCATACAAGGAAGTATGCAATTTTGTTAGTACTCTCAAGTTTTATTAGAACCAGAACATAACAAAAAAAAAAAATCTTTTTAAATTTTGAAAGCAACCAAGTCTATTTCTGCAAAGTTGTAAGTAGAAAGAAAAGAACTCCTCAAGTATCTCCATCGCATGATCGCTTAAGATAATGCGTAGAACATTTTTTTGACATTGACAAAGGAAACGACCTTTACGAAACCCCTAAAAGTTCAACTTTACTCGAGG
>JADLZK010003365.1:0-236856 GCA_015847255.1 Hyparrhenia diplandra | reverse complement strand
TGTTGGTGCTGAAGTTTCGCCGCGGCCAACAATTTGTTAACAAATAAAAGTGTACCTCATGTACGTACCTAGCATGATGCTAAGGCGCGGCACCGCCAATAAAACAACATTTGACTCAAACAAAGAAGTGTTTTGGACCTATTGAGTCCAAACAAGCGGTTTCACTACTATAATAAAGATTAACCGGCGTTCTTTGATTAAACTACGGCAGCGGACCGCCGCATCGGAAGAAAGCCGTCACTCGCTTAATCGATAATTAACCACGGTACCCACACGCGCACACGCCGCCCCTGGATCCCACACGTGATGCGCTCGCTGGGTCCCACACGCATACGCACCCGCCGCTCAGTGCCTCACGAAAAGATTTACCGTAGTAGTAGTGCCCCCAGCTGGCTAAGTTTCAGCTCCCAGAGTCCAAGACTGGTTCAAGGCCGATTGGTTTTGGCTGGTGTTTTCACGCAGAAAACCTAAAAATAAATAAACTGCTTCCTACTAATATAAGACGAACCCTCCTATAAATATATATATCGAATAAGGATCAGAATCGATTGAGACCCTCAACATCCAATCGTTCAAAATAAATCTATTACATATTACTTTTTTACCCAAACTTTCTTCTCCAACCTCTTGTGTTCTTCAGAAAATTTCGTTGAGGCTCAACGATGTTCTAGGTGGTCTCCACCGACGTTAGGGATGTTGGGTCTGAGGAAGATGCAGTTCTCAAAATCCCCTTACGGGCTTCCAAATACGGCTCTACCCACTTCTTTCCATTCTTGCTGATTTAATGTGTTAGGTTGTGGATCGCCTATCCCACGCATGCTAGGCCTTGCTACCAGTATCCGAGAGTCAATTAGGTGTCAGCAGAAGTATTTTTTGCTGAAACTATGTGTATATGGGTTTCTTTGTATGTCCGCCTCTATTAATCGGTTTCTAGAGACAGACACTCAGTATACCAGTTTATGTTAACCGCCATTTTCAAAGCGATGGCCATTTGTTAATTGATTAATAGAGGTTGTCTCCTTAGACATCACGCTCGATTATCAAATACAGTCATCTTAGTGTTGACACTCAAAAATGTCCAAGGAGCGTAATGGCCTTAGATAGCGACTACTTTTGAAAGTGGCATATGGCAAGATGAGTTTTCACCCGGGTCCTAACTCGACATAATCCATACGACAGCTCGGGCTTAATTTCCTCCGCACCAACCACCACCCTAAACAGCTCGGCAATAGGTCGCCATCAATTCAATAGTCAGCCAACCTCTCCCAATAACAGTTCGCTAACCTTCAAATGAAATTTTTGAGTCCATCCGTGCAGACTGCGTAAGTAGTTCCGGGCCATGTGGATGCTGAGGCGCGAAGTCATGCCGCAGCACCTATGCACTTTGAACGTAGGTCCAACAGAGAACCGTATGCATGTATCATGAAGGAGTGCAGTAATAATGATTGTTTTTGGAGTCACTAACATGGAAAGAAGAAGCAAGGCAAGGAGATTTGCTAGAGCAAAGAGGCGACAGCTAGAGGAGTCAAGGGCCTATTGGGCCTTAGCCCCATTAGGGGTTAATTAGTGTCTTACTTAGGGGCTTAAGTCAATCCTCTTCTATATAAATGAGAGGAGATGTATCAATCCGAAAAGGAAGTAAGAGATTAGAAGGAAACTCTTCCTCTTGCCGCCGCGGGCGAGCCCCATGGCCGGGCGCTCCTAGCGCTCTAACCCTAGCCGCCACAATCTATCCATTCGGTGGAACAAGACCGCGGTACTATAGCAACCGCCAAACAACTTTCTCCCTCAATTCTCGTTGGTTAACTTTGTGTTCCCGATGATGTAGATGCCATTGTGGAGTTGGTTCGGTAAGATCTAATAGAATTTGAATAAACGCGGATGGCGGAAAACCGCTTGGAGCCGAGGAGCCGCCGAGGGAAGGGGTATCATGCCGTTATAGTACCCCAGTGTGTTTCTAGCCACCCTGTATCTAAGCATACGGTTTTCTTTAAGCGCGCGTGTGTCTTAGCCAGTGATATAAGAACTTGATGTAAGGAGCCGCAGGTTAGCGATTTGCTCTCGTAATTGTGTTTGTACCCCGCTTGAACTAAGGTGAAAGGGGCACCGCCAATACCTCGCCGGGTTGCCGCGGTGTTCATCCGCAGGTTCATCGGTTTTTTCTTCTCTCGATTCTCGCTGACGCGGTGTTTGTGTATGAGCTAATTTTGTCTTCACGCTTGAGTTTGATTGATCCTGCCAACACGCGTATCGCAGCCGGTTACCATCAGCAACAACCACCACATAGCGCAGTCCATGGCGTTGGTGACTGGCACTTTGTTTCCGCGGGCGTGATGGCGGTTAATGGCAGATCTTCTCCCGACTAACATCGGCCTAACTACACCAGCTTTGGAGTATACGCGTGCGCGAATAAGTGGAGGAGCGGTGGTGGGGGGACCGTGGAGCCGTCGGAGGGGAACGCTGACGCTGCGTTCGGCCACGCAGCAGACGCAATTTCAAAGACAAGATGCGCGCACGCATTTGTTTCGCAAAGGTTCATCCGGGATGATCTACTAATGCAAAGGCGAAGAAGAAGAGTGGAAGAGAAGTATGGGGAAGTCACTTAGACACGGTTTGTAGGCGCAGAGCTGTGAAGAGATGCGCCGCTGCCTACGTGAACCTGCAGACGCGAGTTTGATGCACCCAAGATGAAGGAGGAGGACACCTGATGAGTTTGCCGAAACCGACTCTGCCATGCCGCTTGCTTCAAAGAAGCTAGGGCGTGGACCTTGAGGATGTGAGCTATGGTGAAGAAGCCGCTCGGTTAATCGCACCGGCTGTGATTTATCCAAGTTGTGGCCGCAAATGGATTAACAGAACCAAGACCGGCGATTCATGGAATTTGATGATGCCATTGGGCTCTCGGTGACATATGAGGATGGAACGGGCAAGCCATATGAGGGAGATCTCAGAGGTCGTGTGCTCCTACCTAAGCCGCAGTGGGATGCATGATAGAAGAAATCCAATGGTGAAGGGTCCGTGGTGGCAAGCCACCAAAGTTCGTGGTCGGTAGAGGCATGGTCGGTGGAGGCCTGAGTGGCCGAGGGTGGACGTGGTGATGCAAGAAGCAATCAAAGGAAAGACAAAAGTCATATCAAGTGTTTCGATGCAAGCTCAATCTGGCCAATATGCAAACCGTGCCCAAACCTAAAGAAAGATGAAGAAGCCTACTCATGAAGCACGTAAATGGAGCCATCGCAAGGTTGTTTTCGTTAGAGGTGGTGAAACCCCTGTGCGTATAATACAACCAAGGATTCGCTAAGGCAAGGTCTCTGCCTGAATGGTGGAGCTATGCGTACCTTTAACCCGTGATTTTTGCCGGTAATGGAGAGCCCACATGTGACACCCGGTGTCTAGACAAGGAGCAAGCAACCATAAGACCTGAGACAAGGAGAAGTTCGTAGAAATTGACTTTTACATTCTCCGTAAGGTGGTAAGATTTGGTGATGGCTCTACCTGGATATTAATGCATTGGCTCAATTATGTTCAAAGGAATGATGGTAATCGCTGGTTACTTAGAGATGTTTATTACATTCCCAAACTTCTAGAGCAAATTTGATTAGTCTTGTCAACTAAATAACATGGTCATAGAGTAGTGATGGATGAGGACATTATCATCGCTACTGAAAAGAGCCCACATAGATTGATCATGTGTGTTGAAAGAAGCGGAAATGGGGATCATACAAGATTGGGCTCAGCAGGTTGGGAACCTCGCTTGTTTGTTAGCCAGTGTGGAGGGATCAAGGATGGTTGTGGCATGGCAAAAGTTAGGTCATGTGAATTTTCATGCTCAAACAACTAGTTGAGAAGAGATGGCAGTGGAGTGCCACCGATTCGTAAAACCGCATCAAGTCCGCCAATCTTAGTTTGGGTTGCTAAACGCATCAGATTATCATTTCCTAGAAGTGCATTGTGGAGAGTAGATGAGCCATTGGGGTTAGTACATATTGACTTGTGGTGGTCCTATCACACCAAGATCATAGTGGAAATAAGTACTTTATGCTGTGTTGATGACTGCATAAGATGGTGTTCAAGATTCATGCTCAAATCCAAGGATGAGGCAAAGAGTGCTTTTTGTGAAGTTTAAAGCCCGTTGAAAACAACCCGTATGATAAGATCAAGGTGCTTAGGTCCCAGCAGAGGTGGTGAATCCTAAATGGAGTATTACAACCGCCTGCGGACTGACCAAGCCGATCGTTTATTACCATCGCCTCCATACACACCTCGCAGACTGGTGTGGTGGGAGAGAAAGAACATGACAAAGGATGGAAAATGACAAGGACTTTGATGAAAAGCATGAAGATTCCTAGAAGATTTTGGGGTCGGCGCTAGGCATGCAGCCTATTTGATTAATAATAGATTGCCAACCAAAGCAATGGGATATACAACACCATATGAGGCATGGAATGGCAAGAGACCACATCCGTCACAATTTGAGAATTTTTGGGTGCAAAGTTCGCGTCAAAATAGTGAAACCTTTACTTGAAGAAACTAGATGATAGATGTAAACCATCGGTGTATTTTGAATTGAAGGTAGCAAAGCCTCTTTCACAGATGTTTGATTCCTCAATCTAACGTAATTGTGGTGTTGTGATGTGGTGTTTGAGGAAACATGGAAGTGGGATTGATGCTAATGAACTGAGAACATTTCCGCTTGAAATGGAGATGGGGGAGTGGTTTGTGCATTCAAGAAGATGTTGAGCAAGATGTTCGCATTGGTGCTCATAATGATCAAGATCGCTGACCCGAAAGTAGAGGTGAAGTAGTGTAGAATCATCTATTGTAGGGGAGAGGTACCGAGAATCAGAGATGGAGGTCGACTTAACCAAAATCCGACAATAGAGAGTGAAGGTGTTGAACTCCATCACCGGTAACTCGTGACTCGTGGAGTCGTGGACCGTGAAATGATCGAGCACGGGATAATGACAATTATGATGAAACCCCAAGGTTTAGAGATGTAATGAGATATATCAAAACATACCAATGTTGTGAGTTTGGGATCGACTAGAAGAGGATGATGGCGTCTCGTGATGGTGAACAGCAAAGTTCAGATGAAGAGCAAAGCATCTTATAGAGGTGGATGCAACAGATTGGTTAGCTGCGATGGAGGAGCCATCAAATTGCTGTTGAGGCAAAATTTATGACCCTAATTGATACAAGCTATGGATAGTGAGATGCAATCAATCCGGCAAGAATGGTACTTTGGGATTCAGCAAGGCTACCACCGTGGCACAAGGCAAGGGGCTCAAGTGGGTTTCATGTTGAAAAAGAAACAGATGGAGGAGGTTGTGAAACGCCGTTGCATCTAGTAGCCAAGGGGTATGCGCCAGTTGAAGGTGTTGATTTTGAGGAAGTTTTTGCTCCAGCAGCGACTTGACACAATTAAGAGTGATTCGTAGCAATGGCAGCAAACGTGAGGTTGGCAAGTTCATCACCCGATGTCAAACAGCCTTTTCTTAATGGTGAATTAGAAGAGGTGAGGTGTATGTTGCACAAACCGCAGGGTTATGTACGTAAAGGGAAAATAAAACAGTAGGCCGAATGCAAGAAAGTTTCATATGGGCTATAGATGTGCACCTAGAGCATGGAACATAAAACTTGACAAATGTTTGAGAGAAAGCTTGGCTTTAGTAAATGTGCTAGTGAGTCCGGCCGCTTACAAGAGGGTGTTGGAAAAGGTGCAAGTACTCCTGTGTATATGTTCCATGACTTAATCAGGATCGGTGCGCATCCTGCCGAGACTGATGTGTTTAAGAAAGAGATGACTTCGCTAATTTGAGATGAGTGCGATTTGGGGTTACTATCATTTTATCTCGGGCATAGAAGTGAAGCAAAGAAAGATCATATCACAATTAGGTAGGGAAGCTATGCAGCAAAGATAGCTACCGAATACGCTTTGGGATGGGAGATTGTAACCAAGAAAGCTTCCTATGGACCTCTGTGCAAAGCTAGATGCGCATAAAATAAAGGGGAGAGAGTTGATGCAATCCGAATAAGGGTAATTGGTTGTCTAAGGTACTTGTTGCACAAGGCCGATTTTACTCGCTAAGGTTAGCTAGTAGATTTTATGGAAAAGCCAACCACAAAACAACACGGTAAATGCAAAGGGAAGGCATTATGAGGTATCTAAAGGTCACCATTGACGGCGGTTTGCGTACACTCAAAACAAATCAAGAGGTGTCATTGGATACCGTGATAGTGATAAGCAGGTAATCCTGGGCAGTAAGAAGTATTGGTGGCATGGCTTCTATCTAAATGAGAGTCTCATTAAGCATGGAGTTCTTTTCATGCTGAGAAAACAAAGGGTAATCAGCCATCATGTGAAGCCGAAGTTCATGGCAGCAACCGAGGCAACTACAAGCTTTATGGCTCGTGAGGATACTGTTGAGTGAGTCGGGTGGGTGGAAAGTCAAGAAGGTGGTGTTGTTTGGTGGACAAATAACCTACAATTGAACTGGCGAAGAACCCAAAGGTTCCATGGGCTTAAAGAAGTTGTTTAGATATCAAGTACCACTTCATCGAGAGTGTATTGAGCATGGCCAGATCTTTGGTGAAAAGAGTTTGGCATAAATGAATAGAAGCGCATGCACGATGCGCCCCAGCAGCCGAGCCCGCGATTCATCCGGTTGGGAGTTCATAAGCTTGCGATCATCAAGATTAAGGGGAGATTGTTGGGTTTATCTTGTGTTCTCTTAATGATGCAGATGCCATGGCGAGTTGGTTCTGTGAAGATCAACAAGTAATCGCACGAATAAATGTGATGGCGGAAAAATCACGGAGTCGAGGAGCCGCCAAGGGGAAAGTGGGTGACCGCTTATACCACGCTGGAGCGTTTGCCGAAAGTGTGTTTTCAGCCATCTTGTATCCAAGTTAGTGTCGGTTTTCTTTAGGCAAGTGTGTGTCTTAGCCAGTGATATAAGAACCCAGATGTAAGGAGCGCAGTTAGCGCATTTGTCACTTTGTAATTGTGTTTGTACCCTCGCTGAACTAAGGTGAAAAGGGGCACCACCACCCCGCTAAGCAGTCGGTGTTGATCTCATGTTCATCGGTTTTTCTTCTCCTCGATCTCACGATCGCGTGTTTAGGCGTAGCCACTCGTTCACGCTTTGAGTTTGATTGATCCTGGCTAACAAATCAGCCATGATCTTCAGCCCCAACCTCGCTTATAACACTTTGCACCTGAGCCATCATCCTTAGGGCTTTGATCCACCACCACCGCCGCCATCACCACCCACCACCCCCGCCGCACCAGCCATATGTTCCCCACCATGGTGTCCGGGTGTCCACCGCCATCCCCACCATGACCAACGAACAACTCACCCAATCCCTCATCCACTTGAACAACCTCGGCTGTCTCCGTTGCACTCCATCGGCATCAATCAACTTATCCTCGGGGCTCTCGAGGGCCCACCGCCTCGCGCTGCTGGCCACCATCGCTGCGCCATTGCCGCCACCATCGGGCCGCTCCTCGCCGCAAGATCCTCCACTCAAGACTCCAACCCGACGGCGCCAATTATCCGGCAGCGCAGCCAAGACCGGGTTGCCCAGCGCCCAACCAACAACTTTGCCATTCCCGGCCCAAAATTAACACACATGCAGGAGTCACCGCTTCATGGTGCTTCAAGAAGCGGCAATGCCCATCGAACCGCCACATCAAGTCATCCTCGCAGATTGATCGCCACAGTAAAACAACAAGCCGAACTGATGGCGCTGGCGCCGAGAGTGCCTACCGCCCGTGGTGTAATTCATAGGCAAGAGCCTTACGACCGCTAGTGCGGCGCGCCGACCGCAAGAGATACTTAATGCACAAGGCTTATCTTTGCCTAATACCGCCTCCCAGAACAAAAATACAAATTGACACAAAGATCTCCGCGCTTATTCCGCTTATTGTCTTCATGCGCCGAAAGTACGGTGTTTCCATGGTCAACGAAAGCCCAACTCATGCGCCGTGGTTTCCCTTTTGTCACCGCAGGGGGACGACCACCGCTTAGCCGCCACCACTTCCACTACCGCCAATCGCGACGCTCACGTCATTGTTGGGCACTCAATTCCAGGCCATCCATGTGCTCTCCTTTGTCCTAGTGGCTCATGGGGACCTGTGTACGCACACGCAGCAGTGCAACTTATGAGGGTGTCCTTTTATCAGCCAAGAATCCAAAAAATAAAGAGTCACAATTTATTTCTACACAAAATAAGCCGAGATGTAAAAGGCTTGTTCTTAGGTGTTAGGTTGTGTTCCAGTGGAGGAATCATAGTGTCATCATCAGCGCAGCCTCGAGGACGTTTTACGTCCGTGTGGGGTGTAGTGTTAGAGGAGTCAAGGGCCTATTGGCTTTAGCCTATTAGAGTTAATTAGTGTTTTACCTAGAGGCCGTTAATTCTATATATAATGAGAGGAGATGTATCAATCGAAAACTCCTTTCCTTGCCGCCATGGGCAAGAGTCTCTCACGTCGGGCGCCTTAGCCTCTCTTAACCCTAGCCACCACAATCTAGTTATTCAGACTGTATGCAACCGCACAGCCAACTCTTCTCCCTTAATCTCCAGCCACGTTCAGCCCCAACCTGAAATTCATAACAGCGATCGTGACATATATACATATATACGTATAACCCCACGTACCAGGCAACTGAGACATATATGCATATATACGTACGTGACCACGTACTTTCTACGATCTCGTAGGCCAGAGATTGACACGGTTGCGTATGTATGTAGTTCATCTTTCCTGTTCGGCTAGAATTACTATGTTAACGGAAAGACCAGCGCCCTTATAAATATAAGCAGTGACGGCCGATTGAGAGTCTCTACTCATCCAATCGACACCAACCAATCTTACTTCACCTCTTTACCCATTTTCTCCTTTCAACTTTCTACATGTTGTTCATCGCTGATCCCTACTACCAAGAATGGCGCCTAGGCTTGCTGGTCGAATCTAGGGAAAACCCGACGCACGCCTTTTGCCATGACGGTCCCTCCCAAAAGTGTGAGCTTCGACAACTTCTTTGCTAGTTTACTCAAACTAGTCGTTTTGTCACATAAGCCATTGTTATCCTTTGCTGGTTTGTTTGTAAACTCGATGCTCTTCACCGTGAAAGTGTGTTGGTTATCTTTGCTGTGTTCTTCGTCCATCGTGACCTTCTCGAAAGTGTGTTATAGTGCTAACCTAAATTTGCATCAACACTTAGTATGCGTGGCCTCTCAAAGTAATCAACAGAGGTGGGTCTTTTGCCTGACGCTGCATGACCATTTACAGAGGCAGTCCCTAGATGTGCCCACGTGTATTAATTAGTGTTGATTTTCTCCAAATTTTTTTCAATGTGCATGCACTCTTAATAATAATTTTCCCTACGGCTTACTCTGAGTGAATGGCCGATATAGGCGAAGCTACTACGTATTTTCACTATATAATTTTATTCCCACTTGATGTGAGATGGTGAATCCAGGAGTTTCTTTTGGAATATGATAACCATTATAAGCACAGTTCATCAATTCCGCAGTTTCCTCGCATTGCGTTAGAATTGTAGATTACTATTTTTAACCAAGAAGCTTTATCTAGAATAAGTTCTATGTTTTTATTCAATTTTTCTGCAACACTTTTAGCATTATCTACTTTAAATTATTACTAATATTTTTTTTACTGTATATCAATATTTTTTTCCGTTTACATGTCAATGGTGTGTATCTTCACATATGCCTTTTACTTAGAAACTTTAGCTTAAATGGGTAATGGTTTCAAGTAATATATCTTATGATGTCGTTGAATCTACATTTATATAATTTATTTGAATCTTATTGATTGCCAGGTCGTTAGGTTAAGCTGAAACTCTTGTTCTATTATATCTTAATAAATATCATCAATTGTCCTTCTTGAAAATAGGGTTTAGGGTCATAAATTGCCCCTTAAGTACTAAGATGGTATAACCAGTTATTTAAGTCTACAACCCATTGCTAAGATCAGCAGTTGAGTAAACTGGAGAGGCTTTATTAATGTTTAATTTTATAAATATATTTATCTACAGTAATGAAAAGGCTAGTAGTTTGTAATTAAACTCTGCCTCTTCTCCAGAGTTAAGGAAGTATATGTGCAATAACAATTATAGTACCAATATGTGAATGCCAAACATTTATTAAACAATATGAATATATATATCTATCATGGATATTTGTATACACTCTGGTGCCATTTTATTAATATAACTTTGAATAATTTGTACTTGATGTACATGATGACACACACGTTTGCCTTTAATATAAACTCAATATATTAATATTAATAGAAGTTGGTCATGTAAATGACATATATATGTTCTTTTTAAATTTATTTATACACTTTTGTAGTAGAAGATGTTAATAATTTAGATATTGATTTGAGAGTATTTATTTTCTTTATATAATGTGATTTAAGTTTTAATTTATATGCAAACTTTTAAGTGGTAAGCTGTATAAATTATCTATAATAATTGCGGTAGGTAATTAGATGTAAATTTTGTATGGTAATTTAGTACCAATATGCTTCTAATTGCATAGGTGGTTAATTTGAATACAAATTCATGATTACAAAAATTATTAGATGAGGGTAACTATTTCGAAATAGATCATATGACTATTAATCTCATGGTGATAAACCTATCGAATTGATAATTGTGTCCTTTGTGAGTTTCTAGGATATATACATATATTTTTTGAAGGAAACAGATATATACATATATAAAGTGCACCCTATATAATAATTGGTGCACTTTCTATACACACTGGTGTAGTTACAAACTATATTCAAAACCACATTGTGTATGTGTTCATACTTGTTTATTATTGGTTTGAGTATGCTTTCTAGATACTCATACAAGATACTCTAGATCTTACTACGCTTAAAATTTCTAAGTGGAAACCTATATTTTTAATATATTACATAAAATGCCACTACCGTATACAAAAATAGACCATATACTCAAAAGTATTAATACATACTTAACGTGATATACCACCATATAGATGGTCTAGTGTATGATCATATACTTCATCCACATACACTTCTCGCTTGGTCATATATACCATACCTTGAGATATACATTATGAGTGTAACTACACCTAGTGTGTAGAAAAATTACAACTCTTATGCTATGAGGATTTATGTGAAGGCTCCATAGCTACCTATAGTTATAAGAGCAATTTCTGCCTTATCCATTTTCTATCATAAAGCTCCTGAAATCCAAGCTTACATTGTATAAGATTTTATTGCATCCTTTTAGCTGCATGAAAATATAATTTGCCTTCCAAACTTTTAATTTAGTTGTTGCATTTTCTATCCTTATCTTTTATTTCAATTTTTGTTCAAAATTTATAGATCCCAAAGGCCTGATTTGTTGAATTTTGTCATATATCACATAAGCAATTATATTTGTAGTAGTAATGTTTTCTAAAACATAGAGTGCTTGACATTAATTTAATAATATTGATATGGCGCAAATTTTTAGTCAAAATTTATAAAAATATTTTAAAATAAAAACTCTACAATTCATTATCACAAAGTGCTAATATAATATTTCATCAAATTATTAGAACAAATATTTTATCCTAAGGGATACATCTTTACTTATCTATATGGTGGATCGCTAATGCTTTACTTTAAAATTGCAGCTTGTGAATATGATTGTTGAATTATTTTTTAATATTCTATATTAGTAGAAAAGTCGTATCCCAAAAGGATGCAATTATGTGATTGTATTGAGTCCAACTTTCTAAGTTTGATTAAATTTATAGAAATACTACATATGACATTATATAAGTATACTATGGAAAAATAATACTACTAATTCATGACTTTAGATAAGTATACTATGAAAATATATTTGTTGATCAAATAAAATGACACACATTTAATACCATAAATTTTGCACTTTTCATGTAGATCAACAAAGTTAAAACTTTTGACTCTAAAAGTGAGAATTTTATCTTCTATATTGGTTTAGGATTGCGTTTACAAAATCCTTGTTTTTTTCTATAAGGGCTGAGGTGGGATAACTTAGATACAAATTTAAATGTGTTTATTCATATTTTCTTTCATAACAGCTGGTATGGGTAATTTGAATACAAACTTACGTTTTACTTTGCATAATCTTTCATAATAATGGAGGTGTATTAATTTACAAAAGATATTAGGGGTTATTTAAAATTATCTTCAGAGGGGATAAATTGGGACATTTAGATGTAAAATGTCGATTATTCTAAAATATATTTCATAATGACATGGAGTGATTTATACACAAAATTTAGGGGGCTGGTTTAAACTATATTTACAAGTGATAGAGGTGGGTAATTTATATATATTCAGTAGTTTTAAATTACCTTTTAAACAAATGGGTAGCTTAGATACAAAAATAGAGATAACTTTATGTATGGTACATCTAGGTAATTTGTTTAAAGAACATAATAGAGATCCACGATACTATTATTGGTGATGACGATAATTCTACCAAATTAATGACCAAACATTTTCTTTGTATTGCAAGAATTTACAAATTTATTTTTTTCAATCATGGTAGTGATATTAATCCTGAAGGTTGGATGAGAAAAATAATAATGCATGCTGAACAAAGGATAATTAATCTTTTGATGTTTGTCAAAAAATTATTCGTCGTTTTTGTATTATATATAACTATGACACGCCAATTAATTTTTTCATGTTTGTCTTAAGTTATCTCACTCTTTGCTTATATATAACTCTGACAACGTGTAAGATGAAAATAATAATGCATGCTGAACAAAGGATAATTAATCTTTTGATGTTTGTCAAAAATTAAGTCTCGTCTTTTATATATAACCATGACACGCTAATTAATTTTTTCATGTTTGTCTTGTAAGTTATCTCCCATTTTTTATTATATAACTCGACAACGTAAGTTGGTTTCGGTGTTCATAGATCATCGTTGTTATTTTGTTGGTAGATTAACCTCCCATCTTATTTTTGCAGATAGAGCATTAATGAACGGGATGGGTACATCCGTAGTTTTTATTCTAGCGCCTATTTTGCCCAAAAATGGCTACAGTAAAATAGTATGTCGGCCCCTGTGTGATATGACATATGTTGAACGTGGCTAATCTTTTTGTTATAACTAACCATATAAAACGTGTGATGGTACTTATGCTCAAGATTGTACGTGCGGCTGATTTATCCCCTAATAAATAATAATATTTTAGGCTTTTCTTCTCTACTGCGGCGCAGGTGGGTAATTTAAAAGTAAATGAGATCCAATGGTTATGAATAGCTACTTTTGATTGATGGTTGGATGTTTCGCACTAACGGAAAATTCTCTAGTATTTATCTTTTTTCTTAGCGAACCGACAGAATTAACGCGGAGCCCAATTAGTAATAGTAAGATGCTAACCTCTTCAAATAACCAAGGTGACACTAAAACACAACACACATGCGTGGATACAAATACGACGGGCCAGAACACACTAATGGGTTTAGCTGCATACACCTTACTGTGCACTTAGGGTTAAACATTGTTAGATGTGTATGCATTTTAATTCGTCAATCTCTCACGCATATACACACGCTCTTTCTTCATTATAGTCTTTCAGCTCTGTGAAAGCCAGTATATATAGTTGGTAATCTGTAGAGCATCCTGTGATTCCAGAATGAACATACCATACGTACCTGCAGGCCAATTCGACCTCGTGTCATATCAGGATATCGATCGAAATTTCATCAACCCTAGGTTCTGGCCCTTTAGTTGATGAATAATGTAGTTTATTTCAGGCCTTTCATGTTGATCTGTTTACGCATCTTAATGTTATGTCGATGCAAGTCCTCACTTGTGAAATGTCTATTTCTCGTGGTGATGAATGCCCCGACATGCCCAGCAGCCAAGGCTTCCAGCTTCAGAAGTTACCTACGAAATGGAATTATGTAGGCAGTTACATAATATTCACAAATGCCAGTTCATGATAATGGAGAAGAATTTTCCTTACGAGCTCAACAAACTGTTCAGGAGGCATTGTACTAATGGAGGTTGTTGCCATTATTTCCTTGCCATTATTTTGCATCAATAATTTCAAACTGAAGACGTCAAACTTTAAGCGATATAGCCACATTGATGTATTCTGGTGGCATGTACTCACTTGAACATAATAAGGTATAGAAGAAATTATTAGGTGAAAAATAACCACATTTTTTGCAAAGTGTTTAAAAAATCAATAGCTCAGAACACTGTCGTGACCAACTACTGTGTTCTTTGATTTCAGTTTTATGGGTTAATGTTGAAGAAACAAGTCTAGACAAACTAAGATTCCTAATTTTTGCTACGTCTTCGCCACCTGTCCAGCAAAATATCATTAGCAGGTTTCAAATCAAGGTGGTAAATAGGTTCTGCCGCTGCACTATGTAGGTAGTGTAAACCTCACAGGTATCTTTAATTATTTGAAGCATGTGGGCCAGTTAAGACCACAAGTCTCATCTGCAAAGGAAATGAAAACACATAAGTTATTGCGAGTTTCAATACGTACACTGTCTGATTTCATTATGACTGAAGGGATCAATAAAATGAATAAACTACTTTTTTCCTCTGTCCTATATAATATAATCGCATGCCACTAATACCCAGAATACAGTATTACCTGTAATGTACCACCTTCCACATATTCGAAGCAGAACTCTCTCCTTTCTTCAGCAGTAATTGTCCTCCGTCATACTCCCATGAACTTGCGTTGTATCATAGCAGTAGCCAATTAACTGAACGATATTGCGATGCCGTACCACATGCAAAGGTTACCGAACTCATTGTCAAACGCTATATCATCAACTCCTGCAGCAGCTTATGAAGCCTCTTCAGAAATCACTTGGCCATCATACAGGCCCTGTTTGACCAAACTAGTTGTTAGTATAGATGCAAAAGCGAAAGCGGTGCCAAAATAGGATTGTTCTGTTAAATTTACGGGACATACCCGCCACAGACCCATAACCACCCTCACCAATCAACCGATCAGCTCCAAATCTTTGGTAATTTCTGAATCTTGTGTAAGTTATCGTGCATGTCGTGCCTCACAAGGCCATCCATCTTGGAGCTCTTCTTCCTGTGACACACAAGGCATTTCCATTTCACAAAAGTCACTGATATGTATGATCCAGCATATGCTAAAGATTCACAGCAACAGGCCGCAGCCTCCCAACCCCACCACCGCCCCACTCCAATTCACATCGACCACAGCCGCTGGCTGGCGATGCTGCCTCGCCGCACCACACACCGCCATCCACCCCGTACACCGCCCCTCTGCAAAGCTGTCATCAGTCACACCAACCAGCATCACACCCACCCCTGCTCCCTCCCAATCGCCGTCTCCACGCCCACCACGGCCGGCCGCAATATCCTACCTTGGTGTTGCCTCACCCACCCAGCCACTTTCAGAGCAGCTAAGGACTGCGGCCGCTGGTTAATAAACCCCACCGCTACGGCGGTGGAGGTTAGCGAGTTTCTCCAGGAAGCGAATCACTAGATCGACCATATGATATGCTGAGTATTTCTGAAAATGACATGCAGTTCAACAGAGTAAAAAACACCAGCCTGGAGGAAGGTCGAATGGAGAACGGTGGTTTGCTCCTTCGCGATGAGGAACATAAACCGCCCTTTTTAAATCCAGGGTAGGAGGTAAAGTGCTGCCAGTCACTAACCGCGTAGAAAAAAAAAAGATGGAAATGCTTCTGCCATAGAGATGGTATGGGTAGAGGTGCAGTGATATAGTAACACTCTAATTTACTAGTTTCCGGAAAAGAGCTGCAATGCCGTTAACTTTTCCTTCAACATGACCAGTTACATACACACATCATACTATTGGCATGAGCAGCCCAACACTTTGGTATTTTTCGTTTCACAAATCATGTTGTTTTGCCAAGTCCTAAAATAATATGGGAAGGGAAAAAAGAGATCATCTTGAAGAGTTTGGTACATTCAGTTCCAAAATCAAAGTTTCCAGCTATTTAAATGCAATAAACGGGAAACACATTTTGCAAAATGAAGACAAAACTTTTGCAAATTAACCAAGCCCATATATCTATGTAAAAGCGCTTTGTCAGCGAACATGTAAAAAAAAAATATATTCACACCTGGGTCCTTCTTTCCTAGGATCCACACAGAGTATGAGGAGGCTATGGACGCGCGGCAGTAGCAGTTGGCGTGGATCTACGCCCACTCTCGCTAAGCAATAAAGCCGCCTTGCCCCTGCACTCTCGCGGGGGATGAAGACGACGGCGCGGAAGGAGGCTGGTTTCAAACTAGTGGAGTAAGTTTGATCCCCCAGTTTATTGAGAAATCGGTCTCATAAATAAACTGGCAAAGGCTGGGTATATCAATAGCTTGAAAGCACAAGACTTATATATTCGAGCAATTACCAGCTTGAAAGAACAAAGGGTGTGCCATGATATTACCGATTGCATCAACTTTTTCGCTGCTGAGCATCCAATGAAGCGGCAGACGAACCAGTGAGTACCTATGTGTTTGTATGAATTGCTTCACAGTACCAATAGCAGCTGCACCAGCTGGGTTCCATCAGCTCTGATGGAGGCATCATCATATCACTGATGAGCCCATGAATCACATCCATCTCTTCAACGCGACTTACCCATCAGTCTCCTGATTGCACAATTCCAGCGGATAGAGGATGAGCGGCGCAGCAGTCAACAGAAAAGTGGTTGTTTTCGTGAGCGTCCACGGTTCACAGAGGGAAACACACACGATATGATATACACCAAGTTTCAAAGGTGCTTTGTTGTGCTGGCTTCAGCAAGGCCCCAACTGACTAATCCTTGTTAGGGTGATTAGCATTGTAAGGATTCAGATTCGAGGAAAGGACATACCTGATTCGTAAAATGCTTTTAGGTGGAGATCGGTGTTTGTGACCATGAGGTACCTCGGGAAAAGTAATAAGGTTTCTAAAATGTTAAACTGGGCATTAAGTTATTCGTCCTATATTTTCTGGAAGAACTTACATCAAAATCATGACAAAGCTTACTAGGGTTTTGTGCTATATATTCTAAGTAAAGTTTGTATCATCATAGTCATGAAAAGCTAGTGGGTTGTTGTCGACACTGCTACCCACATAAGTCTTTGTTTCCATTTGTTACTTAATAAAGTTGTATGTGAAGCACTATGAGTTGATTGATCTACTCCACCAATGGTCAGGAAGATCCAACAGCTGAATATTCATATGCTGGCATGCAGGCATAAACAACTGGCACGCCCGTCACGGCTTAGTGGAAATCAATGCATATATAAGATTTATTTTTGTAATAATAATAATATAAAGATCCTCCCAAAGGCACCTAATCACCAAACACAAAAGTGTGATCCAATCTCTCGTGATGCCATGATTTGTGAAGTCGAGCAGGTAGAGACCTTCTGGGTACTTCTTAGAGAGATGTTACACGAGAATAAAGGTAATTATGTTAAGCCCGGTACCCTCATTAATTAAGAGGGGAAGATAGCGCCATTGACTCCCCAAGTCTTCTTACAGATATCCTTACATGTGTATACCACCAACAGCGACATTTCCAGATTAGGAACATAAGAGTGGCTAGAATACAACGGCAAAGTAGTCCAAGTTTCTGATCCCATAAACTCCAGGCACAGTCAAGTTGCATTGTGAAAACAAAAGTTTGCAGAAGACAAGCAAAACAAAAAAGGGTGGTATAATGAAATTTAGAGAAATAGAAGCACCCCTCGACAGAAAATCCATGTCGCAAAACTTGTTTGGAGTTTATCTGGGCAAGTGAGCTATCAATGGATGACAGGAACCAACCAATCAAGTGCCCTTAGGACCTATTTGGATCCATGGATTAATAGTTACTAATAATTAGCCTATTTCAATCCAAATGGGTCTAGTTAATAGTTTAGCTAACTGTTAGTTGAATGTCAACAAACAACTATCTTATTAGTTTGGCAAAACCATTAGCTCATATATAATAATTAGCTATCTAATATTAGTTATGAACTATAATAAGCTAGCTAACTAAAAGCAGATATGGATAGAAGAGAGCCTTGGCAATTGGCACTAGGCCGTTCCAATTTTTCAAAGGCAGTAATTAGAGAAACATGTCGTTGTCAAATGCTACATATTGACCAATAAGTGGGACTCGCTTACGTTAGCCTACAACAGACTATGTTTTATACCTGGCTCCAGCAAAGGCGCCAACTGACTAAATCCATCTGATAGGTGATTAGCACTGTATAAGATTCGGGTCTTGAGGATTGATATGCCAGACTCCTTAAAAATGCATTATGGGAGACTTGCATTTGCGACGATCAGGGGTCTCCCAAGCAAAAGCATCATGGTCATAGCTTCTAAAATTCAGAAATGGACAAAAGTTACTTGCCCTATATATTTTTCTGAATAAAGTTTGCATCAAAGTCATGACAAAGCTAATACCGGTAAGTTATTCTTGGTTATATTTGAATAAAGTTTTGCATCGTCATAATTATGACAAAGCTAGTGGGTGAACAGTGCTGGCACACATGTCTTAGATTTTGTGTATACGTTACGAATAAAGTTGTTTTGTGAAACACAATGATGGATGCATCTACCTCCACCAATGCTAGCAGGACCCAACAGCTGAATATTCATATGTTGGCATGTAGGCATTAAAACAACTGGCACACCCTTCACGGTTTCATAGAAACCAAAGCATATATAAGCTTTATTTTTGTAATAGTAATATAAGTTGTCCTCCCGAGGCACCTAATCGTACCCAAAACACAAAAGTCCATCCAACCTCTTGTCATGCCATAACTTGTAAAATGGAGCAGGTAGGACATGTTGTCTTACTTCTTAGGAGAGATGTTTACATGAGAACAAAGGTAACTGTGACAAGCCTGATACCACATTAATTAAGGGGAAGATAGCGCCATTGACTCCACAAGTCTCCTTAGATGTTCTTATATGTATTACCACCACAAGCGACATTTGAGATTAGAAAAATAAGAGCACCTAGAATGCAAATCCGCAAAGTAGTCCAAGTTGATCCCAGCAACCCAGGCACCATCAAATTGATTTGTCAAAACAAAAGCTTACAGAACACAAGCATACAAAAAGAGTGGTATACTGAAATTTAGAGAACAGAAGCATCCGGACAGAAAATCCAACCCTTGTCCCGAATCTTATTTGAGTTTGTTCAAGTGGGAATAATGGATGACGGAACCAACCAATCAAGTACCTTAGGACCTGTTTTGATCCATATTGAGTTAATAGTTAGCTACTAATAATTAGCTCATTTCGGACCAAATGGGTCCAGTTAATAGTTTGGCTACTTGTTAGTTGAATGTCAACAAACAACTATGTTATTAGTTGGCGAAAAACCAACTAATAGAAGCTAATATTAGCTATCAACTATGTTACATAACAAGTACAAGCAAATGGATCCAAAGAGAGCCTTAGGCACTAGGTTATTGACCCCAATTTTTCACAAAGGCGAAAGTGTAACCATTGGCACCTGAGCTAAATCCATCAAATCATTGACTCTACTTAAGTTCTGTGTTGGGCAATTTCCATATGGCATTGCCATCACTTAGTGATTCTTTTAACAAGGATGGATTGGTAGCCTGCGAGTGTGACCACAACCTAGTTAGTTCCAATTTCCAGAGCATTGCTGCCTTAAATATGACCAAATTTCTCAAAATAATTGAAGAAATTCAAATTCACAACAAGCAAAAGCACAGACTACTACATGATAAATTGGAGCTAGTACACGGATGCGCCATGCGCTTGTGACGGGCGACCTGATTGGAATCACGCCGCCACCATCGCTAGGTGGAGAACCCGGGCGCGGTTTCTGCCTCTCAAGGCTTTCCCGCTGGCTCACACTATTGACGTAGGCTCGCTACGCCATACCTTCTCCCTCGCCGCGATAGACTTCCGCACGGGCCGCTCCACCTCGCGGGCGCCGTACGCCACACAGCCAAGCATCGCCAAAGGGATGAGAGCCGGCCACAGCGGCCGCCGATGCGCAACCATGAAATGAATCTGGGCCGCAGCCTAATGCACGAAAATCGTAAGGGCCACCCGATCACACAAACAAGGCCCACACCATGGGTCACACTTGCGCAAAATCAAGATCACTCGCCGCTTCTTCCATACGCGACTTTTTTTTTGAGAAGGAACATGTATTAATTTTGGCATTACACCCAATCTCTTTACAAACAGAAATCCTAAGAAAAGGAAAATACAAAGAAGTACAAAGACTCCTCGCTCATCTTCCTCGGCCTTTAGAGATCCGCTTTGTCACCGCCGGCCGAAGCCGCTTCCAATCGCCGAGGGGCACCAGAGCCAAACTCCACAAGGTGGAGGCTTCCAGAGGAGGATCACTTCTAAGCCAATCAGCCGTAATAAATCCGCTTCCTGCGCGATCGCCAACTCCGCTCCCATGACGATCCTTCGATTCCACCGCCGCAGAACCCGAAAGCAAAGCTCGCATTTTCACCACAGAGAACATCTTCCTTGAGATTAACAGGGTCAACAACATCATCACCTGAAGAAGACGACGGCGTTACCGGCCCTCGACTCCTAGACAGGTTCCACAGCCTTCTCCGCTGATCGTGCCGGAGAAGACGCCATCGAACGAAAAGCCGCAAAACTTATTCCGCCAAGTGCCATTGCCGCTCGCGACGCCGCCGCCAGAAAAGCAAATCAAGCAGAGTCACGCCCGTACGCATTCTTAACCCACCGCCAACATCGACGCGCAGCAAACCCCAAACCTAGGTGGACTCGGCATCAAGACCAATACGGCGCAGCAGACTGTTGAAGAGGCGACCCCTCGCCCTCGCCACCACCACGCCGGTGGCCGAGGCGCAGAGATACGGGGTCAGCAGCGTGGTGGCGGCGCGCGAGCCTGCGTAGGCACTTCTTTGTTTTCCACGCGAAAGTGTTCACGTTCGTTGGCTTAAAAGTTGAGTCTCGCTCAAAACAGATGTAGCTAATTCTTCCATACGCACTCTGATCACTGATGTACTGTTCATACGAACTCTGCTTCCAAAATTGGATGGTGCAGTGTCATTTGGAACAAAACAATTTCATCTTATATACAGACTGATAAACCAGACATGGATATGGTTGTGCTCGGACATGAAACCTGTTGCGAAACATCAATGTCTGACTTGCAGCAACGAACTGAAGAACAAGCAACACGGTTTCAAACCACAGGAGCCAGGACAGCCTAAGTACCTGCCCACCATACCCTGATAACGAGTACCAGCTGCCTGGCACGTATGTGAAGCGAAACAGCATGTTCGATAAATCGAAGGGAAAAAGCGGGACACCATGTTGTTTCATACAGACACAGCAGCATGTCCAGACTCCAGTACTATATGTGCGAATACGTGAAATTTCAGGACACTGATCGATGCGGGTCATGCCGTTCACGCGAACCATGTATATTGTGTGAGGGCTGACCTGATCCGAAGCACGCCGCTGCCGCCGGAGATCGTGAGATCACAGCGGACGCGCGGTGTCGACCATCTTGGCTTCCGCCGTGAGTGTTTGCTCCCTTCCTCCACCGATACGTCTGTATGACTGTATCTACATTTATTCCATTCTCGTTCATGTTATGAATGCTCTTGTAAAATGGCCACTCTGGGCTGCTGAAAAATAGATCCTACAGAGTTTCATTTGGGAAACAGTGAGCACAGGGAGTGCAAAATACAACGGAACACAATGATTTATCCTTATATATAAAAACAGACTGGTAACTGCATGTCAGACAACGAACTGAACAAACAAGCAAAATGGTTTCAAACTGTTCGTGACTGTGAACTAGCCTCTTCCCTTGGCCTTTGCCTCTTTGGAATAGATCGACTGTTTTTGTTTGTGATCCATAATGCTTTCATTGGAATATAGATCACTGATAAGTTTGATTGCCAGA
This sequence comes from Hyparrhenia diplandra, assembly GCA_015847255.1. Classification (NCBI taxonomy): domain Eukaryota; kingdom Viridiplantae; phylum Streptophyta; class Magnoliopsida; order Poales; family Poaceae; genus Hyparrhenia; species Hyparrhenia diplandra. The sequence goes on along the minus strand of JADLZK010003365.1, from coordinate 214,910 downwards.
ACAAGATTCGCAACCTTGCTTCCATCTCTGTGCGCTAGTCTGATAGGAAAAGTGAATGTTGCATCACATGATGACATGAATATAGTCGGAAATTATGTTGTAAATGAAATGTGATTAAACAATCCCCAGTCTATAACCGAAGCAGTAAAGGTTTTTAGAACAATCACAGTAAGTGTCAAATGAACTAACTATAGTCTGAAACAGAGATATACTACTGGTATAGAAAAAATATACCACGGGATAGAAAAAAATCCTCGACAAAAAGATGCAAACTATGGCTCTCCAGCCAGCCCTCTCCCTGACCTCCACCCTCGCCGCGCCGCCGCGCCCCCACCCAGCTCCACCAAACACCGCAGCTCCAGGAGCCCCCCGCGCTCACAAGCCGCTTCCCCGTTGCCACCACGCCGCCCCGCCGCTTCAGCTTCAAGAGATAAGTTGTAACATCCCCATTCCGCCAAGGGAAATCCAATGTAATGAAGTATACCACGCATGGTCCCCGAGGATCATTCCATCACATTTATCCGACCATACGACATGAGTCAAACTTCTCAATAAAAAGAATACAAATAGAAGGGTTTTAATAGTACATCGCCACTCAGGCTTTATAATAACCGTAGAGTCACACAAAGATCCGTAATGGCCGAAGACTCCGGAAGCAAGCCATGGGGCATCATCATCATCACCCCCGCCTTGAGCGCAGGCACCCAGACCACTTAATCTTTTCCAACACGCGACAGAAACTGCGACACCGCCGCATGTGCAAAGCAAGGTCAGCGACCTAATGAGCTGGTGGAAAAATAGAAAAATAAGTGATCCGCAATCCTAATAGTTGGCTGTGGTTTGCATCCTTAGCGATGCAACAAGTAATAATAATATTATTACATTTTAAACTCATTCCAACAACTCCCTAAAATCTATCCCAAGCACACATCACACATCTCACAACCCGAACTCACGACTCATTAACCGACACAAGGCTACAAGACAGCCTCTTCATCTTTCTCGCTTGCTCAACGTGCGGGCTCTCGCCTCTAGGCTCTCACCAGAAATCCCCACACTCAAACTACATCCGAGGTAAGAAGAGAAAACACCCTCTACTCACGCCGAAAAAGCAAGAACCCATGGGGTAAACCCAACAAGTAAACCGGGCGACACCTTTAGGGTCGTCTGTGCTCGGCGTCAGCGCGCACACCCTTAGGCAGCCCAGCTCAAAGTCAGATCCATGCCCGGCGCGTGACAATACGCTTTTGGTTTAAACTTCCGCAGAAGCGGTACACAAGATCTCTCGATCACCATCATCGCATGCCCCAGAGCACCTAGGAAGATTCTACGCTTTCCAACTAGTGTCGATGCCATCCTACCACTCGAAGCCCTCGAGTACCACCGCACGCCGAGATCGAAAGACAACACCGCCCTACAAGTGGTGCCGCCACTAGAACGGAATAAAGTTCTGGCTTCGCTCCGCTGACCCTAATCACCTACAAACCTAGCGTTAATGGCACCGCCCTAGCTAGTCGTCTACCCGCCCCTACCCACTTTGGGGCGTAGCGATGTACCGTGTTCCCATATGATTCGCCCTAACGACCGTAAGTCCTTAGGTTGACCGCATAAGACATCTTTCTCATCTTCGTGTTCTCGACAACACCTTTGGGGCTTTCGCTTCCACAAAGCGTTTCCACCTCAACTTCTAGAAAATCACCATGTACCCGCCACAGTACTAACACCGGGTGCCTGTGCCGCACCTCTCTCGCTAGACTTCGCCCTCAAGTACTCGCCGTAGAGATCCTCGCGCAATGACTCAACCTCACCTACCACACACCCAAGACACGCTAGGAATCACACTCCCCGACGCATACAACTCAACCGGGTCCGCTCATATATAACTGCTCTCATATATATATATACACGCAGTGAAGGTAGTGCCACATAGTGGCCAATGCAAGCAAGCAAAAAGTGTGAGTATATATAAGTGCTGGTGCCAAAAGTCAAGTGGATTTGGTGGATGTTTCAATCAAGGCATATCGCTCAGCAAAAGCATGCATCCATATATATACTAGCAATGAGGCGTGTAAAGCGCTTAGCATATCTATTTGCAATGTCTAAATAGGATTCTCTAAACAAAAAGGCTATGACACCGCGAGGCCGAGGAATAGTGGTGTACTAGTCTCCTATTACTTGTAGTCGACGCCAAAGTCTTCCTCCTCCCGGTTTACTCCACCGACCGAACGTAACGCAGTCGCTGAGAAGTTTAATTCATAGAGGTCCACAAAGAAGCAACAATATCCAAAAGATCCAAAATGCACTCATAGATAAATCCTAAGGACGAGCTCGATTTAGAAAAATTTAGACTCTTGTTTCATAATTTTCTCGAAAGCTAGTATGAATATTCTGGCGAATTTCCTACACCGCTTAAATTCGAAAAATGAAAAGGCCGGTCAACCGGCTCGGCTACGGCAGCCGCGTATATTTGATGACGCCAAAGATGACGCCGGCCGCTTCAAGGGTAACAGCGGGTCGGTTATGTGGTCTCAGCGGATGACGCCGCAAGATGATGTCATCACCGGACAAGGTCCGTATATCATTAGTGACGCCGCCGCATATGTGGGTCCGCCTGTAGCAAAGATATGACGTGGGTCCGCCGCCAATGCAGCCGCGACATGTGGGGCTGTGGTGGACCCGCCGCTGCCAATATTGGACGCCAACTCGAATACCGAAAATGGTATCGGTTTGATATAGTCGGCACGCCCGCCTTACATCGTCGTGCTTGGTGGATCGCGCTAATGCGTTCGACGGGTTTCTAACGCTTGTGCCTGCTGTGCGGTTCATATTAGGCTGGTTCAGGGACTATGTTTTTGGCCCATGGACTACGCTTGGTCTACGGGTGGTCTTCGCCCACTTCGCACTTCCTTCGCCACGTGGAACGTACCGCTCAGCGCTGGCCGCCTTCCCCTTCTTTTCCCCATCTTTCTACTACTCACGGTGTATGCTATATCACGCTGGCGCAGGTCACGCTGGCGCATGGGGCGCTTCGACCGGGGGTACAAGGTGTGCTGTGGTTCGAAAGGATGAGGGGCGCGGCGTGCTCTACAGGTTGTGGCGCTTACGGCCCGCCAAGATCGGGATTTAGGCGACGCGGCGCGTAATTCAAACGACGAGGTCGTTGTAGCGCATTTCTGCGCTGAATGGGCCATGTTCTAAGTGCTTAGGCTTCGCACGTGGTCCTTAGTGCCGCTAAGGGCGTCGTGGTGCTGGGGCACGCAGTTCGCTGCTAGCCGGGCGAAAGCACGCAGATGGCCGCTGCCGACATGGTGGCAGGTAGCCGCGTGGTTACAAATCGGGCTAAGACTTTTTCCTTCGATTGACATCGTGGTGGGAGCCTGGGGCGTGGCTCACCATGATGACTGGGCCAGGCGGGCGGAGTTCGCCAAGGCTAACGCCAAGGCGTGTTCCTACGCATGCTGCTCCCGCAGAAACTGTTGGCGCAACGCCCTTCCAAGGAAACAATGGATTGGGCGCGGGTTTTCATACGGGCGGTGTTCTCGACGGCACCACCTCAATGCCGGTGGCCGGAGAGCGAGCGTGTAACGCCTCTATGGCATACAAGGCCACGCGCCGCACCGCCATGCAGGTCCAAACGCCGGCTTCTAGGTTCGGGAAGAAGTAAACAAGCATGTTTATCCTACACACCATGGCGGAGTCGCATGGTGGCAAGGCCGCGGTAGTCGCTTCGACGTGCGGGACTCCACCTAACGCGGAGGTGGTGCTCATGGTCGGGTTTCGCCATGGCAACCATGGCGCTGGTGTGTGGTGCTACCCTCAGCACAAGGTATGTTTCTGCGAAGCGCCACGCTTAGCTAAAGGACGCATGATATGCACGCTGGGTTTCGCGGTCATATTGGCGGCGCTTTGGCCTTCTAGGTTGGAGAACGCTGGCGCGCTTTATTATCATGACCAAACGACAGCATCGAACGGGTGCTTGCGGATCTAGGCAAAAGGGCTGCAGGTGGTGATGGAGAGGCAGTGATTTGCACGACGGCTGCAGACGAGCAAAGAACGCTGTAAAGCAGTCATACGCGCTGCCTCCGCTTCCGACGAAGTTCGGCTACAAGGGATTTGAACGCTAGCTGCGCTTGCCGGGCCATGGTAATGCCTTGGCGACGGCTGCCCATGCGGCGTGTTGGCGCCTTATCGGGTTCTCCTCAAGTAGTGACTTCGCTGCTGCGGTAATGGGTAAATAAGTAGCTTTTCGACGCTAAGGTGTTCACATGGCAATGGGCTTTTCCTCTTCTCCTATTCTTTCTTCTCCCAACTCCTTCCTCCTTTCTTCCCTCTCTGCTTTGGTTTGACGGCAAGCTTAGGGCGAGGGCAAGCCACGAGTGGCGGCGGGTAATCGGGAAGTTCTTAAGCGCCCCAAAGGCCCCTTTATAGCGGTGGCGCGCCATGGGCGCAGGTGGACGGTGACGCGGGCGTATAGGGGTCGCATCGGGCGGCCGGGCTCGCTTCAAAGTAGGTTTTTGGGGCTCTACAAGACGCGACGCTACGGGCGCTTCGCTTCCCACTTCGATCGTAGCCGGTCAAAAGTAGAATACCGGGCGCCAGCTTACATGGGCGCCAAGGTTTTCTAAGGTTAGGTCACGCTAAGGGCGTGATATCACGCTCCTGGTCGGCTTGTGTAAGTGCATCCAGCGGAGGCCTTCTCTTTTCGACGCCCACGAGAGCGTTTGGCACACGGGGCTCTGGCTTCGCTGCTTTCTAACGCTACATGCAAGGCAGCCTCGCTTCGAAAACGTGAGCAGGAACGAGGGGAAAAGGTGGGGGATGACAAGCTGGGTCCAAACCTGATCGCCAATGCGTGGGGAATGGCTGGCCGGGCTCCCATTTCTCCCGGGCGTCTTCGGGATGCGTGTGAGGTCGGGTTAGGCTCGGGCTCGCCGGGCTTCACGTACAGTATTGGCGAAGTTACCGCCGCTTTAGCAGTTTGGCCGGGCTCCCGCAAGGCCGCCTTCTTCTTCCTTCTTTCCTTCTTTTCTATTTTTCTTTTCTTTCTAAATCCTTTTCTCCTAATTTCTATTCTACTTCTTGTATTTCTATGTGCATATGTATATGTTGCCAATATACATACACCCTAATAGGGTCCTTACTCAGGTCACTAGGGTATGGGTAGCCATGTCCAATGGTTGGCAACAAAAAGGAAGATACTTATTTGTGCAACATAGGGTTTGATTTTATTAGCATCACATAAATCAAATAAAACCCAACTCAATACATGGCTGATTAAAATGCAAAATGCCCAACAAAAATTAAATGGGTGCTACTTCAGTAAACTAGGTAGGGTTTATCTACATGACATATCATTCATGGGCTATTTAAGAAAAAATTTTTGTTGGTTATGCATTTTCGGTTTTGAAATTTCCTGTAGTTACAAAGGTCCCGAGACACCCCTGCCTTCCTCATGCCCGCCGGGCCGGGCCACAAGGTAATGCTATCGCCCCCTTTAATTCGACCAGGTATTGCTTTCAAGACGCTTCTTATTTCCATACCACCGCTAGCCCCGGGCTGCTTCACGCTTTTCCGATTGCCCATTACTCGTTCTGCCACTCCGCCCCCGCTGCACCTCGCGACCGAAGTCAAGTCGCGGCGTATCCTCTCCTTACCATCTCGCTGCCCCGCCGCTAGCTTTTCGAGTCTCTTCTTTCCCCTCGCCTTCGCTCATCACATCTACATGGCCAACCCGGTTTGGCTGTACTCCGCTGCTCCTCGCCGAAGCTTGGCATCGGAGATAAATTTCCCCGCATACTAGCCGCTATGGGCTAAGGCTGAGTTGCGTTTGATGGCATGCTCCGGGCCATACACGGTTCTCCACCCGCAGTTTCTGGCCGTTTGTCAAACATCCCGACGCTTCCTCAACTCGCCGACTATCCTCAAACGTGATCCGCATTAAAATGCCCAACAGATTCATCCATATCGCCGCCTCTCCGCAACCTGCCGCCTTCCTTCGCTTCCTCCCGGCCGACACGCATACCCCGGCGATTGAGCTGCCGACGCTGACGTGGAGTCCATCGAGCCTAACGCCGCTCTTAATCGCTGGGGCGCGAACGCCACTCGCCGCTTTCCTCCTCACCGCCATCGAGCCCAACGCCGGGAACCCTCGCCGCCTCCTACCACGCTTTTATTAACCCCCTCACCTCCCCGCTAGTTTCCATGACTGAACGCCAAATTCTCCTCCTACCTCTCCGCTCGCTGCTTTTGGCAGCACCGGACACACTTACCAAAACTCGCCGTGAGCTGCCAAAGCCGCCAAAAGTGCTCGCTACATGGAGCTACCGCTGCCTTCTTCGCCGTAAATGCCGCGGTGTACCTCTTGGCTCGCCGCTGCTCTAACGCACTCCTCACTTTCCCCGCGCTACCCCCACTCTCCGCCTCGCCCAATTACCTTCCTCCCCGCCACTCACCCCCTTCCGCTGCTCTAATTCCTACTATGTCCTCTCGTCTTCACTGCTCGCTGATGCCGCTTCCTCGTGTTTCTACGCCTTCGCGGTTCTATATAATGCCCTCGCGGCAGCTACCGGCGTGTCGCCTTCTCCTGCCACCTCGCCCTTCCTCGCCGCTGGAGGTGCACTGCGAGAGTTTCAATTCGCCTCACTTCGCGGGAGGACGCGTTCCCGCCCTACTTTCCCCTCCGCTGCTGCCCCTCCTCGCCCTGGGCGGCTGTGATGATGTGACTCATCTCTATTTGCACTCCCCGCTGCCGCGGATACACCTAATTTGTGCCAAGCAGGAGGAGAGTTTTCGAGAGTGAGGTCGACTCATGGGTCGCTCCTTCCGTCGCCCCAGCCGACTGGAGGGAGGAGCAGCCTCGCTCTGCGGGATGTTTGTGATTCCCGGACAGCTCACCGGACATCACCTATGCCTTCATCGGGCGCAGGGCGCCCCGTGACGCCCGCTCCCTCTCTATCCTTCCGCCATCTTTCACGGTGGTCTCAAGGCCCACTTCACCATGTCAGCTTTCCTCGAGCAGCCGTGATGAAGCCGCTTCGACACAACAACCGAAGCTGACCATGTGGTGCACCGGTCCCATTGAGCATATTGTGAGTTCGCCTTCTCTCGCTCGCCGAGAGGCTTCAACCGCTTCCATCGAAAGCAGCCTGCCGATGGCGCCGCTGGCTGCCACGCTCGATGAGCACCGGACGCCGGGCATTAGGCGCCAGATTGGGATGGTGGTGGAGGTGGACCGCGGCTGCTGTACGCAGGTGCCCACCATCCGCTGCGGTGGTGGGCGCCGAGTCCCGGACCGACATCCACACACGCACGCCGCTTGGTAATCCAGTAAGGGCCGCGGAAGGTCCTTGGTGCCACTTTTGAAGTGTGGAGGTCTCAAGGTCCGCCAGGATGGAGCAGCTGACGCTGAAGGGCGGCTCAGCCGTTTCCCAGCCTCACGCCAGCGACGACGTTTGCGCTGCTCACGGGTTGCCTTACGGCGCTATTATTTCAAGTACGCTTTCCGGGCCAGCCAAGTGGGGTATTTCGCTATGGCTGGCCGGGTCGTGGTTCGTGCCCGCTACCAGCCTCACTACTACCATCCGCTTCCTCCCATCCTCCACTCTCCTTCACCTCATCTCCCCGCCGCCGCCGCCTCCCATCTCCCTCGCCACCTTTGCTCGCTTCTTTCATGGTACGACGACGGCTATTCTTCACCTGTCTACCTTCTTCCTTTCCCTTACTCCAAAGAGCAGCCCCGCCCCCATGGAGGGGCCGCCAGTCCACCGCCAGCGCCGCCTCTCCAGACTGGGCCGCGCCCCGCTTCCGCCAAGGTGACGTTCTTTTTCGCCCCCATGCATGCTGGCGTCATTCAGTCAAAGGCTCTCGTGGAGAGCCTCGAGGCTCGCTCCGCGTGGCCCAAGAAGCGTTGTCAAGCGGGAGGGGCATTTCAAGAGGAAGCGCCATCAGGAGGACCGGATCCGCCGTTTCGCCCGGCCGTTGTGTCTCTCTCCTTCACCATCAAGGTATGCGGCCGAGGGAACCCTATGGCTCCATGAGGGGCAAGACAAGTTTCTTCTCCTCGCCGCACCTGTGCCGCCACCTCAACAATGCTCCCTGCTTTCACCTCCACTTTGTCTAACGTTTTGTAGTGCCCGCAGTGTGTATCCCGTTAGTGTGTCTCTTTGTGTTAGCTATATATGTTAAGTTGGTCTGCGCTTCCTCCCCTCGCTTCTCCTCGCTGTAACCCCACTCCTTGTTCCCATGAATCAAAATCACCGAGCGCTGCTTTCTCCTATCCTCGAATGTGCGCGCTTAGCCGGTTCGAAATGACGCTGTGCGCGATGTGATCTCCTTCTCCCACCCGCATGTCATTTGCTTACGTGAAACCGCTGGAGGATCTCTCTCCTCGCTAAAAGCAAGCCCTCCCCTTCCCCTTAACCGACACTTCACCGCTCCTGGCAACGCTCTTGTGGTAGGTTTGCCGGCGCCTCGAACCCGCCAGCCCCGGCGTCTCTACTCTCGCTGGTATCTTTCACTGACGCGTTCTTCACTTACAACCTCGATCAAGCCTCGTTTCCCAACTAACGTATGCCCCTCCAACCACAGTGACACCGGAAAGCTACCAATTTAGAGAGATTCTTTCCCTCTAATCACCTCCCCTGATGGCAATCGTGACTACACCACTCGCTTCCCTCTCGACAAAACAATGACAATTTCGACCGGGCTCAGCTAATCGCCAACAATCTCATCAATAAATATTGGCACTTCCTAGAATCGCCACGCTAGACTCCGCTTACACTGAGCAAATGTAAGGGATGTACTCACCCTTGCAATTTACTAGACAGAGTGTTGGTCAATCTCTAGACTTCTCCTCCAAGTTCCTCGACTCCTCCCTATCTTCCCTGCTAGGTGCTCCTGCGGACCATAAAAGTCCTCTTGCGGTTTCCATTCTACCTCGACCGAAGCTCACGCTTCCACTTCAAAATGCTTGGCTGAAGCACCCTCTTTCATTTCGCTGTCCCCGCCCAGTTGAATTATTGGTCGCAATGCCAACGCTGCGTGGACTTCCGTGGCAAGGATCAGGGTGTTCTAAGATGCGCCAAGCCGGCTACGACCGCCTCTCCCCGTACCATCTACAACAATTGCTCTTTAATCCTCGCCGACTTGTTCAAGAGTGGAGGCCTCTTTCTCGCAGTGAACGGTGCTCTACGCCGCCGCCGATTTATCGATGTTTTTTGTTAGCCGTACGCCACCGAAGCTAACGCCGGAAGTTCCGGCCTTCCAAGAGGGCAACGCTAACACAAAATTCTTTCAAGCAAGGGCAACAATAAAGGGCTCGGGCAATGTACCGATTCAAACATCTTGAGCCGGATGGTATGACACCGTTTCACATATAGAGATAAAACGGGCTCTCACCTCCTACTATAATGGCCATCCTAGGGAATGTGTCACCTACCTTCCCGTCTCTGATCTCGCAGGCTCAGACACTTGCCGCTCTCGAGCTGATGGCGGTGCGCCGTGGCTCCATTCACCTTTGGCGAAGCAAAAAGGCAGCCTGCGGGTGGCGCATGCAGCCAACGCCCTCGACTCGATGGTCTTGGTCCCGCCGGCAGTTGGCTACGGGACGCACCATGAGGCCATATTTGAAATTCTCGAAGTCGCTCATGACTTAAAGAGCAGACTGAGAGGATCACCAAAAGGCAAAGGATCGTGGCTCATCCCCAAAAGCATCCCAAATACGTGACTTCTAGCTCCTTCCGCCCCCGCTCTCCTACAAACTGCCTACCAAATTGCCACCAAATTGTCACTACTAGGGTCAGCAAAGAACAAAGTTGACAAGCTTATTGATATTGACTGCTAATTCGGCTTCATCGAGGAAGATCAATCTCGTAAAAACTTTTTGTTTACGCTTTAATCCAGTGCAATGTGTCAGCCAGTAAGGAAAGCCCCTACCCTTTGTCAATAAGTTGATTTTTGCCAAAGCATTTACCTACCAATTGGGATAGTTTGACTTGACCCCAAAGCCCGGGTTTCCCCACCAAAAATGGTGCTTCTGCAGATGCAGCAAATGCATCGCTCTAGTTCCCATCCATGTGATGGTGAATGAGCTCCGTGACCATGGATCGATAATCGGGCGAGGCTCGTGCAAGGCGATGCTCTTCCCCCTTATCTATTCCTCCTGTGGCTGGCGTTCTTCAAAGGCTCATCAAGGCAAATCCAAACATCCGCCAATCAACGGGAGGATGGTCCCTGCCCCAAGCTACAGTATGCATTTACACAATTATACTCATCAGAGGGGAACCTGAAGCTGCTAAGCAGAACTGAAAAGGAAGTCCTAGACTCTCTGCAGCAAACAGGATTTCGGTAATCAACTATAGCAAAAGTACAGTTATTCCCATGCACCTCTCCAGGATGTTTTCCTGTCCACTTTACTGATCCTGCAAATGCCGTAGAGGGGACTTTCTCAGACTTACCTTTTGGTCTTCCATCGCCCAATGTTAAGCCGAAGCCGCCCCGCTTTTTCTGATTGCCAAAGTTTTACAAGTACCTGCAGGTGCTGGAAGGCTTACCCTGCCAGCACTGCAGGGCGCGCTGGTCCTGATTAACGCTGTCCTTGATGGTCTGCCAACTTATGCCATGGTGCAATTGACCCTGCCCCCTGGTGCTAGAAAACAACTTGATGCCAGGAGACGGCTTTCCTTTTGGCAGCAGCAGACAAGGTCACCGAGCACAGTGCTTGGTCGCGGGGAGCAAGTGTGCACACCAAAAGAGGAAGACGGCTTAGAATAAAAATCTGGAGACACAAAATGCTTGCCTACCTCAAAACTGGATACAGGTGTTGTTTTGTTTCACAATCTGCATGGGCTAATTGGGTGTAGCTCCCTGACCACCTCCATAGTCTACAAGGCCAGTTGAGTGGCAATCATTGGGAGAAATCCTGCGGAGCTGCTACCAGCGCATACAGGAAGATCTCCAGGGTCGACATTGGAGACGGCCGAAACACTTCTTTCTGGATGACATGTGGATAGGGATACAACATTGGTAGAGAGTGTTCCCTGTGCTCCCACAGTCACTGTGTCGATTATGAGGTTTCAGTCCGTTGTGATGAGACAAGCAGCCTGTCGGATAATCTGTAGCTTAATGCGCTGCCAAACAACCGTCTCGATGAGCTGCAACAACTCACTGAGCTGCTGTAAGAGGTGGAGCTGAGTGAAGCAGCAGACAGCCGGTCCTTGCTTTTGCAGATTACGAGAAATCATCGTCTCCGGTCAGGTGTGGTCTACAAAACTTTTATGAAGAGCGTGCTCGGTATGTCCCGCGTATCAGTTTGTCTGGGAAAAACTTCGCGCCTCCGGGTGAAATTTTTTGGTTGGCTACTGACTAGGAACAGGATCAACTGTAGAGCAACCTGGTCGCCAAACATGTGATTGACGATGACATTTGTGCCATCTGGGCTGTGAGCCTGAAACAGCCGATCATCTCATCTCTGGCTGCTCTTTTGTTCAGTCGTTCTGACACATATTGGCTGGTCGATCTGTACAGGGAGTGGCAGCAGTTCAGTGCCTATGGGTGACAACAGCACCCACCCCCTCTCCACCCTGCTCCTTCTGCTGGGAAATTCTGGAAGCATCGCCATGATGTTGTGTTCAGGGGCTTCTCCAAGCTTGCCTCGCCTCATCGCTGCATGCCGAGGTTCAGCCAAGCTTTGGTGCTGCAGGCTCCCGAAAAAAGATGTTCGACTGTACTCTCTTTCGTGTAATAGCTTACCTATTTAGTCGCCTCTCCCCTGCTTTGTTTTAAACTCTTTGGATGTAACCTCTGTATGTAACTTTTTAGGTTTTGCGCGCCTTGCCACCCCGGCTCACGCCGGCGGCATCTGTGGCTAATATATCAGGTAAGGGGGTTCCCAACCCCTCCCGTCGTTTCCTTCAAAAAAAAAATCCTGACATTACAGCTAGAGTTGGAGTACGTACTGAGTATATATTTATGAACTGACATTTGTTCTTCATATACGGGATCAGAACCTGCCATTAGTTGAATAAGAGAGCTGCAAACTGTCACAAAGCCCAGACAATTCTTTTGCTCAAGGATTAGATCGAGTCTGCCACTCTGCCATCGCATAGGGGATACAGCCATTGAATCTACGAACTAGTGATGTTTTGGGACCACCTACGACAACAAGGTCGTTCTAATTACAGAGCATCACCACCCCCATATCAACATAGTCGGTGGAGGGAAATTGTTTTACATAAAAATTGAGTCGAAGTGCAAAGCTGTGCACAAGATAGCAAAACGGACAGAGCAAGATATACCTGACAAGTTTCAGGGGCGAACCATTGGCGAGCTAAATCAGTCTCTGTAGGGATCTGTGGCCGGCTTGAACGCATGCCGACGGCGCCGGAGCCGGCGGTGCGTTGTGGACGAGATTACGGTGGGACCTGCAGGCGAACCCTCGAGGGAAAGGCCTGCCCGGCCCCGACGAGGCGCCATTCGCCACTGCAGCTCAGAGCTCCATCCCCCGACATCGCTCGGTGGAGTGCTCCACCAGAGTGGCTGGCCCTCCCTACACCGGCGCGGCGCCTGCCCGCCGCCGTCCACTGCGCCCAGCTGCTGTTGGCGTGGGTTCGCGGCATCACGGCGCTGAGCTGCTCCACCATTAACCATGAAGCAGGGGCTAAAGCCCACGGCCTAAAATCCTGTGAGGGCCGAACGCCGGATCACAAATTTCCGAGGCCCACACTTACTCCGATGGGCTGTGTATCGATTATATTGCGTTCCCTGTTATGAATGCCCACTCTGCTTCCGAAAAAAAAATGGATTCTGCAGAGTTGCATTTCTGAAACCGAACACAAGGGATGCAATAGCAAAGGATCACAATGGTTTCAACCTTATATACATTATTACAGACTGATAACAGCATATCCGACAACCATCTCAACAAACAAGCAAGATGGTTTCAAACCGTGGAACCATATGTTCCACAGACAAGGGTCACTTGCTTGTTTCCTGTAACTTATTCATAACAAGCAAGATGGTCTCTGCATGAACACGCACACGCAGTCACGCACTTAAACCAATTAACAAAACGGGGCAGAACTACTAACACAGAAGCTATAACAAGGCAAAAGCCCACAATCCAAACTTATGCAAAGAACCATATGTGCCCATGACAAAACAGAATCCGGCTTCGTCATAGCTTGGGCCTGGCAAATAGAAAATAGGACAGCAATGCCCACTGCTCCTTGAGTGCCTCCGGTACGTACTGAAAGTTGGAACTGATTCCCTCCAGGACAACTTGAGCTCCGCAACAAGGGTTTCAGGATGTCATTAGTCATCTCAGTACTACTTCCATGATGCCGACCACCCCTCTCAACACCATGGGATAGCATATTTCCAAGTTTTTCGTTCCCATAGTTTAGTCACTGAAATCGCTCTCACTGAAATGGAAAATACACGTTACTAATTACTCTGCATCCAAGAATAGAAATCAATAATCATATGGAAATGAAACAACAATGTGCATGGGTTTACATCATCAGAGACAAAAAGGACAGTCTAAAAACCAGATTGCAGACCTTCACTTCACAAAAAACTAATGTACAGGACAACAATAATAAATGTAGGCACAGGGTCTCGTACCTGATTAAGGTTTATGTAGTGTGGATTTGCAGCGTATATGAAAGTGCTTTGTGGAGTCCAGTCCAGACCGCCCGACCCTCGCGTCGTCTCCATGGGAGGCGGCTCGGGGGGCTCCCGCCCGGCGCCCAACCTCCTTCCCGACCCTCGCCGGCTCTGGGCTGCCGCTGCCGCGCCTTTCGCTCGGCGGCCCCCGGCCCCTCCCTCCCCTACCTTCCTACTGCCATCCCTGCCCCCCTTCCCTCCACCTCCCCAGGCCTCCAACTCTTCGGGGCGGGTGCGGGAACGCCGGGCGTGCCGCCGCCATCCCGCCGATCCGGCATCCCCTCGCCGGATCCGGCCCCCGCAGCGGATTCGGGGGCGGTGGCGGCAGCGCCTCTCGCCTAGGGCCGGCTGCGCTGCGGCGGGCGGGCGCGTGGCCTTCTGTTGCCGGCGGGCTGGGCCGGGCATGGAGGGCGGCAGGCCGCAGCGGTAGGCCATGGGCGCTGCCGCCGACGCCGATCCGCCAGCGGTGCTGTGGGTGCAGCAGCGGTGCGTGGGTGACCTCCTCTGCGCTGCTGCGGCGGCTCAGTAGCGCCAGCGTTGTGTGTCGCGGGAAGGAGGTGAGGAGGCTCCACCGTGCTTGTTTCTTCTTGGCCCATCCGACGCTGGTGGCGCTCATGGGTGCTCCGTGGTCTCATGAGGTTCCCGTGAGCTTAACTCCCCGCCGTCGAGCCGTCGATGGAAAAACCGGAGCGCCGCGGAGGTCGAGGTCAACGTGGGGCTACCCGATGGAGCGGCGGCACGTCGCCGATCGCTCCCGAGAGCCGCCCGCTCAGAGAGGCCGCGGCCGTATTCAAGACGAGCGACGAGCGACGGCGACGATGGTGCTGGCGTGAGGCCGGTGGACGCTGCCAAAGGTGATTCCGGGTTTTTCGGCATGTCGCCTTGCTCGAGCCGGGTGGCTGACGTTAGCTTTCGCGAGCTATGGGCGCAGCTCGCTAGCTGGATGCCCGGGCGAGGTCTCAGCGAGGCGTATCGCAGCGCAGCGAATGCCGTGGTGATGTCTATGAATCTAGGCCGATGTCTCGGCCGGGTCTTTTGGGCTTAAAGCATGACGGGCGACGCCCGGGCGCCAATTTTCGGGATAGCGCCGGCGCCCCTAGTGTCTCCATAGGTGAGAACCCGGTCCATTTGGATGAGCGACGGCGGCGTTTTCAACGCCGTACTTTGCCGGGGCGCTTTGTGGAATTAGACTAGGCTAGGTTCTCCGGACTTATATTTGTGGGGTTGTCGCTTTCTCTCCGTTGCTTGGTGTGCTTCTTTTACCCTCAGCGGCGGTTCTGGCTGGCAGGCGACGCCGCCGCGTGTATGTTGTAAACTCTATCTCTCTTATTATAACCAAAGCCGGAAACCGGATCTTTTCAAAAAAAAGCAGCGTATATGAAATGTAGATAGAGGAATTTAAAGAAACAATGGAAAAATTGAACAGTATACCTTTCATCTGTAAGGCTTGAAAGAGCTTGTGATATTTCTTTTGTATCCAAACCCGTTAAAGCATTTTTGTTAAACCGCTTTTTATCCATAGCTGGGCGCCTTCAATCCAAAGTTCCAAGAGCCGAAAAGTGCCCCACCGCTAGATCCTATGGATGTGAGGCATTGGCAGCGGAAAGAGACAATGTTTCTAATGATGACGCGTCTCCCCAAGGATTATCTTGACTGCAACTTATTGCAATTGGAAATATCTAGTTGCTTGAGTTCACCCAGCTGCCCTGATACAGAACAGAGCTCCCCGCACTCTTCAATTTTCAATTTCTTGAGGGATTGTGGTAGGTTTGAAAGTGTTACCAAGTTAGCACAGTATCTTATCTCTAGAGTTACTAGGCATGGACAAGGAATCATTGGATACGGAGATTGCTCGAGTACCGTAGGTGCAGTGTCTTGGCAGTATTCCTGTGACGCACCGGCTTCAGGGCGTTTATCCTTTTTCAATATGCATTCAAGTCTAGGGGCAATCCATAATACCAATACTTCTCAAAGATTTCGCACCAACTGATTTTAATCGTTTTAAGAGCCTGTGGGCGGCGTATTTGGAAGATGTTCAATCTTTTTACGCACTCATCAATACCAATGTTTGAAGGCACACTAGGCGCCCATATTTTTCGGCAAGCTGTCCCAGTCACCACCACTGTAAATGCGAAGCTCCACGCAGCCAGTGAAGAGTTCACTACCTTCAGGAATAGATGCCACCGGGCTGCAATACCACAATTGAAGTCTTTGCAGTTGCTTTGGGGGCGGCCTCGATGGTGGTGACTCAACATCCAGCTAGGATACTTTGAACCCCTGTAGTAGCAGATTTCGAGCTCGAAGATCCTTTGGGGGCAAAGGCCCTCAAGCACCTCAGCTTGCATCGCCTCGACCCCTCCGAACCACCAAATAAAGTCCACTTCCGGTCTTCGAAGTCGCTTCTTGTCGATTAGGCGGGCTTTTAATAGCTTCGTCTTTTGCTTCCGACAATCCCATGCATCGTTATAATCGAGAGAGCCTCAAGATCGTTTAGGTTCATGAGCTGCTTCAACTCATGCCCTGGTTCCTCCTTCACTTTAAACTCTTTAAGTGTTTGGAGTGCTGTCGGCCTTCCAATGTCGGGGAAAGAAAGCGGAGCAGAGATGTGCCGCAAATTGATTAGATTAGCCATATCTTCTGGACAGGCTGCCATGAAACAAGGAATATCTATGGTCTGGATATGGTAAAGCTTGCTAAATGTGCTTGGCAAAATCAGATTTAATAGGCCATAGATACCGAGATAACGTAGATGCTTCATCTGATTAATAGATGTTGGGACCGACAACTCGTTGGCCCATTATATTGTTGAATGATCAGCACGGCGCGGTTTGGTCAACCTCATGAACAAACACTCCAAGAGTTTTTCTAAGTCATGATTTCTCTTCATGGTTTCCCTTGCGCAATGACCACGAATGATTGTCCTTAATGATAAGGGTGCGCAAATTTTTATGTCCTCAATTTTCTCTCGCAATCTCGCTACCTTGTTGGTCGCAATGAAGATATGGTGAACACTTCCGGGATATCTTTAGGTGGGTCATTGGAACCAATTCTAAAAAAAGTCACCTCTAGAAACCCTCTCTGCCAACTCGTAGCAGGTCATGTATTGTGAATAACTCGCCAAAATATGTTCTTTTTACTTGCGTAAATGAGAATGTCAGTAACTGATCAAAGTAGCTCGGCCTATATCTTCCGCTTCCTCTGTTACATTATTCCTGGTGTTTACAAACCCTTTGCGCTATCCGGGAGGCTTAACCATCTCATCCCTTGTTATTCCATATCCTTTGGGAAAATGCTGCAAGTATGTAAAGCATTGACTGATGTCACCACCAAGCTGCGCATAGCTCCACCACAGAGCTCCCATTGTTTCATTCAACACGCCAAGGTTTGCTGTTGTTTCCCGAAATCAGTATCGCTATTACCAGGCCGCCGTCCGCCAATCGTTTTGCTTTGAATGGGAGACCCACGGCTTTTTGGTAATTTTTTCTACCGATTGCTTCATATCTTCCATAATCAGCAATGTTAACTTGACTGACATCTATGGCATAGTGCATGAACATTGAGAGGCACTTGATCCTCTTCCATATCGTATTGGGATTCGCATTTTCCTCCGAAAGCACCTAAAGCCGCAGCTGCATCGTTCTTTTGAGTCACCGAGATTCGCTTCCTCGCCGCCCAGAATTAAGCACACATCAAGTAGAATCCCACGTTCCTTCTTATTGTCAAAGATTGACCCAGATCATCCAAAGCACCAACAAAAAACTTTTGTCATGCAATTCTTTCTCCAACTCTGCTTTTAGACTTCTTAGATCTTTTTAACTCTGTTTTTGATTTCAGGACCATTGGTAACCGAGAGCCGTTGTTGCTTAATCTGGTCTAGCATTTCACTAAATATATCACCAACACTGAATGTCTTCCCCACTTGAATGAACATGATAAGATTGAAATGTCTTGCATCCTTTCTCATAATCACAAACATATTGTGCCGGGTACTCTTTCCGAACCTTTCCATATGCCATATATGCCAATCACGTAATAAGGTTTACTGGGTGCTCGAGGTTGCTGCATTAGTATCTGGTCCCTCACGAAGCATCTCACTTATATGCTTACGGTCCTTGTCTCGACCGAACACTTTCTCGTTCAATGCTTCGCATAACTTGTCAATTTCTTTCTGCTTGGCGGTCTGTTTCTTGCTACTTTCCTTGTCATCATCCTTGGTCGTGCTTTCGCTATTCGATTCAACAGATTTGACTTCTTGGAGGAAGTGAGAATGTCTTCTATGCTCTTTATTTGTTTCCTTAATCTGATTCTTTTCAGTAATAGGCATCGTTGCCATCCTTCTGCAAGAAGGAAGCTTCAAATAATTATCTTGGCCACTTTATTATTGCAATTTATATTTACTTTCAAACCACAAGTCATTCTATAAATAAAAAAGTGGATTTGAAATAATATTTAAATAAAAAGTATTCAGTTTCATCTTATTAAAATGGAAATTTTTATTTAATTGCACTATGCCATCAACCATGCATCATCTTTGGTTGCAAAGGAACTGTAGACTACTTTTGCATAAGTCAATAACTCATACTGCCTTCGCTTTAAATTATAAGTCGCTTTGACTTTGTTTTGTTCATCTGTATTCCTACGTATATAGACATATTATTATATTTAGATGTGTAGCAAAATTATACACCACTCTAGATGCTCAAAAAAAAAAATATGGTGCGCTAGACTCTTTTAATTTTGGTATAGTAATTATCACGGCATATCTAGAAATAACAAGATGAATATGTCACAAAAGATCAGAAGGCAAACAATTATGCCATAATGGTATTTCAGTATCTCAATCTGAATTGATTATAAGATAGTACCTTGTCGCTTCTGATGCCAAAAATTCCATATGACCAGTCTCGATAAAAACAGAGGTTTACAAACCATGTGAGCACAGATCGAGCACAGTTCAGAGGTATTGACGAAGAATTTGGCTCTCCTCTTTTCCTTCCTCCTCATCTTCTTCTGTCTCTTCCCCTAACAACGTCTCTAACAATAACGACTTCTTTCCCACTTCTAATAACATATTTTCCAGTTCTCCTTCAGTACTTTCTGCTTTTATCTCTTCCTCTGACATCCCCTCTGACATCCAACCTCCTTCATAATCTCCTTCTATCTCCTTTGGCATCTCTCCCTCTCCTCCTTGTATCTCCTCTTGTGTCTGTTCCACCACTCTTTTCTTCCACATCCACCATCTCCTCTGCATGTCCTTCCTTCACTTGTGTCTCTTCAACCACTATTTCTTCCTCGGCCACTTGTGGCGTTTGGTTGATAGAAACTGGAAGAAGCACACTTGATCTGCCACTTCTGCATAGTATAACACGCCTGAATAGTTGCCCTAGCTGCTGGTGCCAGCTCTGTGCACACTCGGCGGCGCAGCAGCCCCATGGCTCTACTGCTGCAAAACTGATCAGAGCTCGGCCTCCAGTGCCGCCACCCTTGACCCTGCCTGGTGATGTGCTGTGCCGCCACCCTTGAACTCTCCTTGCACCGGGCAATCCAGGCGCGAGCAGCATCGAGTTTGTGCTCCACCCAACGGGCGGCTGCCATCTTCCCCAAGATAGATACCTTTCTCGATCCGGCGATAATCTAGAAGATCTAGGATGTCTTCGGCTTCATACAAGGCAGACTTGAGATCCATCTGCATGCTGTCCAGTATCTTCAGATCTCTTTGAGACGGATGGTCTTCAGCTGCTCTAAGCACCGTCTGCTCCTCCACTGCACCAAGCGTCTTCTTCAGCTCTCTGATAATCTCATTCTCTAGCTCCTTGATCTTTCTTGATGCGTCGAACACTATGTAGGGGAAGATCTTGTTCACGAGCAAGCTGATAATGGGAGATAGAAACCAACCTATTACAGTTAGCCACCAGGCTATCCATCCAAGTTTCCTCATCAAGTCGGCCATGGAATCCATGCTTAGTTTTCCTGGAAGGGGAGATCACGAAGGGGCTGAGACGAGGCAAGAAGGATGGATGTGCAAATAGATATGTTCGATTCCTGGTACATACCACAGCTTAATAGCGTACTCCATGACTAGTGATGCTTTAGAAAATAAAAGGTGTGACATCACTAATGGTGATTGGGATCGACTTTTGCTCACCCATACTCCCTTCGTCCCCACTGAGTTTGTCACCCTGATTCCGTGCCATCTTTTTTTGATACTTAAGCCTTATTCAAATTTTTTGCACAAATATAATTTATTTTGTTACGACTTATTTATCAATGAAGATACTTGAATATTGATTAATTTATTTTATGATTTGCAAAAATATTTTGAATAAGACGGATGGTCAAACATGAAGTTCAAAAGTCAAAAACGCCGGTCAGCATGGGACGGAGGGAGTAGTTCATACTCCATGTACCATAGATACAAAAAGTCAACGAAGACAGGTCTATGGCGGCTGCCAAAGATATTAAAAGCCTTTGTATTGGCTGGCATGCATTACTAGACACGAATGGAGAGTCTCTTGTATTTATTTCTCTTGTACTCAAATAAAATGGAACAAACGGAAGATGGAAAACAAAAATTAAATATTCCCTCGATCCATCCCAAATTGTAAGTCAGTCCAAGGATCTTGTAGAGCATCATGATCGAGAAAAGTATATTAGAATTTAGACCAGGCCGGAGACCAACCAAATGGATCCAACTGAATTTGAGTGCATCAAAGATCACTAAGGCGAATCCAACCTGGCGACAGACCATGCTGCACCATATATATGGATCTTAGTTAGGTATTTCATGGATAGTATTTTACTTTAATTTTATTGGTTGATTAGGTATTAGGTTTCAATGAAAAGGGCTCAAATACTATGAAAGGGTAAGTTCACACTGAAAGTATCCACCTCTATCATTATGAAAAATAAGCTATCGAGTGAAGCCCCCGCCTTGCCCACACCCGCACGGGCGGTGGTAAACCCTAGTTGCCGCCAGGGGCGCCGACGGGAAGCCTTGCGCGCCCCCAGTGACGGGAGAGGTCGCAAGGCTCTCCCACAAGCCGCCAAGACGAGCGGCACAAAGGGGGGCTGCTGCTTGGCGTCCGGCCCCTCCCTCTCTCTTCTCCTTCTCCTTCTCCGGCAAGGTTTCTCGGTTGGGATGCCGCCTTCGAGCTGCAAGGCAACCGGCGTGGCCCTGCTAGTAAACGCTTGGGCGGCGCTTTTGTGGCGCCGCCAGGGCTGCAATGGCCCACCGAACGGGAATGATGGGATTCGCCCTCCAAACACGTATCCCCGTGACCCCACCACGGATCCGCTAGCGCGCTGGGTGTTGGTTCAAGACCGCCAGCCGACGGGGTGTCGGGCGGCGCCCCGGGCCCCCCCTTGCCGGCTTCACGCGCGCTTGGGGCGGCAAAGTGACCTTTCGGGACTACCTACCGCCACGCTTTCCAGGCCGGGACTACTCCATGTATGGTGTGCCGGCGCGACATGTCGACGATGGGGTTGGCGAAGGAACAAGCACCGACGCGGGACGAAGGGTCGGGACGCTGAATTAACTAACATATATTTTTCCCGTCAACTTACTACCATAAAGGGAGTAAAATTAAACCTTTTATACTCATATGCATTTATCACTAATAAATTCCACTTGTATTGTATTGTATTTTATTTTGCAGATTTATAATAAAAGCAAGTGGAAAATTGACCAAAAGTACGCCTTCCGAAAGCGCATTATTGCAAAAACTCAAGCCCAAGAGCAAATCGACCCAAAACATCAAATCGGGGCCAAGCAAAGCCCGGCCCACAATTTTTCGTAGAAAGACGACACCCCACCAAGACCCGGCCAAAGCCGAGCCTGTGGGGTGCTAAGACACTAATTGGTGCGGCCAAGACCCTCCCCGAGGCGAGCCGCCCAGCTTCCTGGAGGCGGTTCGTGCACCTTCCAAACGGGGGGTTCCGCCCTTTAGTTGGTCGGTTTTGCGCAGAATAGGAAGGTTTACCAAATCGGGTTTTGGTGTAAATTAGCACTTAGGCCCCTCCTCCAACTCAGTATAAGTAGGCCCCCTCTCTCCCTCTCTCAACACACACACCACTTGGAGTCCAAAGAAACCAGCAATTTCTCCCTCTCTACCACCTCTACCTCTCTCTCTTCTTCTTCTTTTCTTTTCTTCTTCTTCTTTCTTCTTCTTCTTAGTTCTTGGTTAGCACTTGGAGTAGAAGAGCTACAAGGAGGGCTTGTCTCCTAGAAGAAAGTGCTTTGGTAATACATCTACTCTATGGAGCATTCTTCTATTTGCAAGTCTTATATCTATGTTCTTGGCCTAACTTATGAACTAGAGTATAGTCTTGTTCATGTTCTTGTGTTGGTATATGAACTAGTATATAGTTTACATATCATAATCTTGACATGTTCATTGCATTTCTTCATCGATCATCGTGATGCATAACTTGATTAGAGGTGGGATAACGGTTCGTTGTTCCTTCGGGGTTTGCTCTTGTTCTAGCCCGCCCATTCAACGAAAGTGGGGGATCCCGGGGACAAGAGTAGTGCTCTAATATACGGGCATGGTGCCCGGTATTACGACACCTCGCGGATATGAGTGCACGCCACGGCTGAGGGGGTAGGCGCGCTTGGTCGCGACAAGCCTTGACCGCCCCTTGAAATCCCCCCACGCTCGTGTGTGCCGTAGGAGTTCAGAAATGCTTCTATTGGGTCGTATGACACCCTCGAGTCTCCCCTCGTTATCCTAGACCTAACCATGACTAAATCAATTTGCATATGATCCTAACTATTCATTTGTATGGCCATGACTAGATACATTAGAATTACTCCATTATGTTATTCATTTATTCTTTATCCTTTTGCCGGGTGGATTCTAAGTGTGTGTCACACTATCCAAAACCATTATTGCTTACCCCCGTTATGAACATTTTGGTCTAAGCAAACACATGTTCCTCTATTCGGATGCCATGCTAATTTATTAATCACATGCCTTCCTTTTGGGAAAAATATAAATAACGATACCCTCAATGCTTCCCGGTGAAATGCTACAATGATAGATCCGTAAACTTTGGATGAAATATCTAAGATGGCAAGATCTATCCCGCTGACAATCTCATTTCGGATCACCGACATGGTGGTTTACTTGGGAATGTCGTACGCGCATTTCGGGCGCTTTTATTGGGGATGGGTTTTATACCGCTTTCCTTTGATTATGCTAAGAAATGCCAACAAGCATTTCGCGCCGCTGTCGGGAAGGCATTGTGAAAAATACAATAAATAGCTGGCTATGAATATGAACTGTGGTGCGTGAATACCATTTGCTCATACAAAGCTAATCTTTTTATGTTTTCTCCCAGTGGATGAAAACAGATAGTGTATGTCAGGCTTCCTCCCGGGCCGAAAACCTCATCTCCGATCCAGAGGCACTCCTAAGGAAGAACCGTCTCAGATCCGCTTCTTCTTCTCGTCGGAACCCCGACACCAAACCGACATCCCCGCACCAACCGCAACTCGCCATGGCTCCGTCGCCGCGCTGATTTTCTCAACTCCCCGCTGCCACCAACGTGCCCATCGGGCCGACGCGGTGAACGGGCGATAAAAACTTTGAGTCGCGACCGGCCATCACTATGGTGCAGCCGCCCATCCCGTGGATCGCCTAGTGAGGACGCAAATGCTCATCTCCAGCACTTCCTTGAGCTGGCGATACTATCGCCATCAAAGATGTCGCAGCCAGACGTCATCGTTCCGCCTGCTTCCCCTTCTCCCTCGTGGGGAAGGCGAAACAATGGTTCTATAAGGACAAGGAAGTCGCAAGTACGGGCTGCGTGCCCGCGGGCGCCTTTGCTAAGTTCTTCCCCATGGGCAAAAACAATGCCTTGAGGGAGAATCGCCAATTTCCGCCAGAACTCAATGGAACCCATTCCCGAGGCGTGGGAAAGGTCGCAAGAATACATTCTCGCATGCCCGCACCACGGGATGGAGAACCGGCCGGTGCTCCGTAACTTCTACAATGGTCTCACGGCCATATCGGCGGGCACTCTCGACGCCGCCGCCGGTGGCGCATTTCTATCGCCACCATCGATCAAGCAACAGCCCCGACGATAAAATGGTGGCAAATCGTAGCCGGGCGAAGACAGAGCCCTAGCCAAAACACAAAAAGGCATGCATACCGTGAAGGAGGCGGATATGCTTGCCGCAAAAATGGATCTTCTGGCCGAAGAGGTCGGAGGAGCGCAAGACGCATGCTACTACTACCAGCCGCTTGTCTACGCTTTACGCACGCCACATGACCTCGCGAGACGCAGGTGGTGAAGTTGGCCACCAAGGGATAATTGCCCCGGCACCCGCGGAAGAAGCCGCCTTCATCAATAATAACAAAGAACGGGTATCGCCAACCGCAGCCAGGGCGGAACAACCACCCGTGCCACCATTCCAAGGCAACCAGGGATACAACTCCAACTACAACCTTGGTCAGCCATCATTGAAGGACCTGCATCGGCCAAGCGAAAATTAACGTAAAATCGACCAAAAAAGATGAGCCACTAAGACAAGATCCTAGAAGGTGTGAATAATAAACTCAAGGGTTGACATCAGTCGAAGAATCAGCTTGAGCTTCAACAAGATGATAGAAACACAACCGCCCATTGTTGCCTAAGTGCGCGCTTAATCCACTGAAGGATCCCAGGGCAACCCGAGGTTCCGCATGAGTCGCTTAACATGATATCTCCGAGGCTTAGTCAACCCAAGAGTCAAGAAGATCCCCGTGAGCTCGCCATTCATTGCCAAGAAGGGCGATCCCGACGCCCAATCATCACCGTACTCATTGGCCCCCACAAATTTTGCTAATGCATTTTGTGACTTGGGGGCAAGATCAACGTGATGTCCAAGGCCACCTTCGGCGTAATCCATGGAGGGACAGCTTACTCCTGCCAAACTTCATCCTCCAAATGGCGCATCAATCAACAAGGCGCCGAGGGAATACCGAAAACATGTTGATTAAAAATTCAAGATGAATATATCCCCGCACTTTGTGGTCTCCGACATGGGCCTAAATGAGGATGTGTCTCTCCTCTTGGGGAGACCATTTCTCTATACGGCCAAAGCCGACATCACCGAGGGAAGGGCTTCATTGTCTTCCATATCGAGATAAGGCGGTAAAGTGCCCATTCATTGGGTACAAGCAACAACACACCCTGAATCAACGCCATCAAGACCGGTGTGAATGTTGAAGGATCGACTCAAACCCCGCAGCGTATATACTCTCCAAGAGCGAGGGGAAAGTCGACAGCCGACTATAAATAACCCGCTTATTCAAAAAAAAATGGATATATCCAAAAAAGAAAAAAAAAAGGGGGTAAAAAAAAAAAAAAAAAAAAAAAAAAAATGGGTATATCCAAAAAGAAAAAAATGGGGTATATTTGAAAAAAGAAGTTTTTGTGTTTTATAAAATATTTTATTATCAAACTAAACAAAAATATATTTACATAAGAAAAATATTTTCTAAAACTAAAATAAAAAGTTTTCATAAAATAAATTCTTTCATGAAAAATAAAGGAAAATATTTTCTACATAAAAACTTTAAACAAAAATATTTTTAAAATAATCTTTTCAATTCAAAATAAATTTATATTTGAAAATTCTTGGAGAAATTCAAATAGGGGAGAAAAATCCCGAACCAAATAAGGAAAACAAGGGCCACTAACTTTTCGCGGATCAAGTGCACGCCCTCGCCAAAGCCGAGCAAAGAAGGCTGCCGGCAGGTGTGCGCTACAAGACCCTGTTGCGCGGCCGCATTCTGGCAAATTTTATTCGGGCCCCGGCTTCGCCAACGGCTCCTAGCCGTTGTGTGAGCGGCATTGCCGCTGGCCTCGGCTATAACAGCTCGAGAGCACCCTGAGCACACACACCCTCTCATTTTCACTCTCCTCACTCAATACACTCCCTCCCCACTTGTTCTTACACTCCATTTTCTCCACCAAAAACATTGTGCCGAGTAAAATCACGGGTGTGAAAGTTTATACTAATTTTTCATCTAACCCTTACACACCCAATGTCTCGCCAATCAAGCTTTTGCAAGAGCTTATGAAGAAAGCCGGAAGATCTTCGGGCTGGTTCAAAGGCTATCATGACATGTGTCACGCTGCATAAGCACAAGCACCGCCGACTGACGACCTTGAAGGCCCTCCCCATGCAAGAAGATGCTGCACCCGCTGGGGAGGAAGAAGCTCGAGCTCCGACAATCGACGGACGGGACGCTGCATTCTCGACATCCGTGGAGACCGAGATGCTATTAAGTCTCCTACTCAAAGATCGTGTGGTCGGTTCCAAAGACACGCCTCGGAATCGACCAAGAGCCTCGAAAGCAATCGTATGGACGGAAGAATTACCTATCCTTTGAGAGCAAATGGGTGGCGTGGATATCCCCTCTTGAGGAGGAAGGTTCTCGCCTCCCGACACCCGCCAGCTTTATGCACACTAGTAGAGGACCAGCTAGGAATTTCCTTCCGCCTTGGTACACTTTATCATGTTACGCGGGTGGACCTAGCTCGCATCGGGTTTTAGTAATAGATGTGCAATAAACATAGATGCCGCTCTCCCCGCTTTGTTAGACATCACTTTTGGGAGGAGATATCCGGTGCTCATGAGACCGAACTTTCAAACCTCGCCACTCACGTATCCAAAGATCCATCACTTAGATTTATCCACCGATCTCGCTGACTTTGTTTCCTAGACACGGGTTAGATGGGTAAATGAGGTTGAATTAAAATTACTCTATGTTGTTGTCCAAAAGAAAAGGTAGCAGTCAAAGTGGTAGAGATGTGCAGAATCTTTTTACATATTATCACAAAAGTCGCTGTACTGCCACCGCGACGCCTCTTATCACACGCCGCTTCGCGGATTGGAGCTTTGGAGAATCAGATAGAGTACATTTCACACCCCAGGATTATTGGACCATCAAGCAGCCTTATACCGTGGGCATTTAATTGGTTGTTTTACCATCCGACGAGCTTGGTCATCTTTTTTCCCGGGCTATGCAACTATAGTTCGCCATTTCCAACCTGCACTTACAGCTGTATAAAAGCCGTGTACTAACATTTGAGCTCGAGATCGTTGGATAGCTTGCGCAGAAAGACACCCCCCATCGCTTTTCACGCACCGCCGGGAGACCGGAGGTCGGATCCTCCTCCCATGGCCCCTACTTCATGCCTCGCCTACGCCCACAAACTCACACCTGTTCCAGCAAGATGGCCTCACCCTATGGGGACCCCTGTGGGTAATACCCTGGTATGATCCTAGGTGGGAGCCGTCGCACCCAACCGCACCATCCGAAAGTGGCCCGAAGGAAATACCTTTAAGCATGGAGGGCCAACAGATTTGACTTTGACGACACAGCCCAACGATATGCCCCCACCAAATTAAAGATGTGCATCCACCACAAGGGGTGGAGGCTATCGGGATCCAAATACAAAGACCGGACGCCCCAAGACTAGGAACATTGAGCATACGCCAACTCCCATGTGCAAAACACCGCATGCTGGGCAAGAGAATCGGGAGCAAAGCAGAGTCGCCAAAAGATGGACCCAATTGAGCCCAACATGGCTACTCGCAACGCACGCTGCAGGAAGCATTCCGAGGTACCAAGGCTTCGATCCTCATCCATAGGCCTCCGGATAGCTTGGGGAGGACCCCCACAGTGTATCATTGCATTGCATATTTAATTCCATCAAATTTTATTTTATTTTAGCATGTTTACATTTCAAAGAACCTTGCATCGAAAAAAAACTAAAAAATCCAAAAAATAGAATAAGTAGCTCTTCTTTGTGCCTTAATGCTTATATATATGAGCTATAAAAAATGTTTAGTCTTAGTCCCTTGTTGAAATGATGAATAGTTGCTCGTCTTATGCTTTGCCCGTGCCTAGTTTATAATTCAAAGTTCTCTAAAGTTTGGATTTAGTGGCTAATTCTAAAAACTCATCCCTAAAAACCTGATTCATGTGGGTTGCATATGCTCTATCTAGTCTAAGTTGTTGCCAAATATGATATGGTACAAATGGATTTGCTATGATTTCGTCCAAAAAGAGAAACTTGACATCCGGGAACCTATATACTTCAAAAGAGAAATGTTTTGGGCTATGCTTAAAAAAAAAAATGAGATGAAAAATGGACAAGTGTCCGAGGGCGAGTAGAGCCCACATCTCTAAAAAAAAAGAGAAAGAAAAAGAAAAGAGAGGAAATAAAAGACAAAGTCTAGGGCGAGCAGAGCCCACCTCTCCAAAAAAAAAAAAAAAATATTAGCAATAAAGCCCATGCTTTCTGAAAAATAAATAAATAAATAAATAAATAAATTTTATCTAAATAAAATCCCTGATAAAAAGTTGATCAAAAAGGATGAATGATAAGCACCTCTCTGTTATAATCGTTTCTATCTCGCAACCGCCAAGGCTTTGAGAAAAGCCGAAAGCCCCGCCACGATGAAAGGTAATAAAGGGTGGGAAAAAGATATGTCATTTTATTCAAACTCTAGTAGAAAATCTTATTATAACCCTAGCACTTGTAAAACGTAATCGGCATAGTAGCAACTCCCCGATCAACAACCAAGTAATTTATCTCTTTTTTATGCGAGGACGCCAAGCAAAGGGTAAGCTTGGGGAGTTTGTTGACTGTAACCAACGACATATTTTTCCCGCCAAACTTACTACCATAAAGGGAGTAAAATTAAACCTTTTATACTCATATGCATTTATCACTAATAAATTCCACTTGTAGTGTATTGTATTTTATTTTGCAGATTTATAATAAAAGCAAGTGGAAAATCGACCAAAGTACGCCTTCCTGAAAGCGATTATTGCAAAACTCAAGCCCAAGAGCAAATCGACCCAAAACATCAAATATGGGCCGAGCAAAGCCCGCCCACAACTTTTCGTATTAAAGACGACACCCCACCAAGACCCGGGCGAAAGCCGAGCCTGTGGGGTGCGCTACAAGAATGCCGGGTGCGACCAAGCACCCTCCCCTCGAGGCGCTTTCGCCCAACCGATGAGGCGGTTCATGCACCTTTCAAACGGGGTTTCCCGCCCTTAGTTGGTCGATTTGGCGCAGAATAGGAAGGTTTACTGTGTTTTTTTGTGTAAATTAGCACTTAGGCCCCTCCTCCAAGTGTATAAGTAGGACCCCTCTCAACACACACCACTTGGAGTCCAAAGAAACCAAAGAATTTCTCCCCTCTCTACCACCTCTACCTCTCTCTCTTCTTCTACTTCTTCTTTCTTCTTCTTCTTTCTTCTTCTTCTTAGTTCTTGGTTAGCACTTGGAGTAGAAGAGCTACAAGGAGGGCTTGTCTCCTAGAAGAAAGTGCTTTGGTAATACATCTACTCTATGGAGCATTCTTCTATTTGCAAGTCTTATATCTATGTTCTTGGCCTAACTTATGAACTAGAGTATAGTCTTGTTCATGTTCTTGTGTTGGTATATGAACTAGTATATAGTTTACATATCATAATCTTGACATGTTCATTACATTTCTTCATCGATCATCGTATGCATAACTTGATTAGAGGTGGGATAACGGTTCGTTGTTCCTTCGGTTTGCTCTTGTGTTCTAGTCCGTCCATTCAACGAAAGGGGATTCCGGGGACAAGAGTAGTGTTTAATAATATGCGGCATGGTGCCCGGTATTATGACACCGCGGATATATGAGTGCCTAGGTGGAGCCGTAAGTTACACAACTGAGAAGCCATCCACCTTTGGATAGGGAGCTGAATTTTCTCGATAGGTCGCATGACGACAAGTTGACAACCATCGCTACCGTCCTCTTAAGATTTACAAATTCCACCTTTGGATTTAACAACACGCGATCCAATATTTTACTACCCCAGACTTGCACAGTCCAACGGTACAATCGAATCGGCAATTGCAAACCTTTTTTTTCAAGAGCACGCCTAGGCGCTGCTTTTCATTAAGCGTAAAGAGTGTTACAAACTTTGGTCGATCCGCAAATACGAGCATTACCAGATCACCACCCATGGTAATGCAGGGTGGTGATCCCGGTAATGCTTACCGTGATCACCACCCAAGCATTACCGTGATCACCACCCAAGCATTACCGTGGATCACCACCCATGATAATTTTAAGACCCATGGTAATCATGTGCCCAGATCACACCCTTGGTAGGCAGTGGTGGTGATCCCGCAATGCATTACCAGGATCACCACCCAAGCATTACCGGGATCACCACCCAAGCATTACCATGATTGTGCCCGGTATCATGTCATGGGCCTAGGTGGACCTCGTAGTTACACAATCTGAGAAGCCATCCAAGCAATGCGTGCAAAGCAACGAGGCAATGCAGAGTTGGACGAAACTCAATGGCGGGGTAAAAAAGAGCGAAACTATCGAACCAAATCAAGAAAAGAATATGCCGATCTATGGTCTTAAGAATGAATCTCATATACAAACCAAACTTCCTCTTGCAAGAATAGGACAAAACGTATAAGTTCTTTTGGAATCATCCTCATTATATAGTTCGAAAACTCGGTAGTCAAAGATCACACACTCAACAATTGGGAACACAACGAGTACAACATTTTTTTTTTTTTTTTTTTTGACCCAGCAGGAGAGCTGCCGATTTATATTAAAAGAAGATAAGCTCAGACCGAAAGCGTAACAATACAACTAGAAGACCACGACCACCGACAACAAAGGTCAACGTAAAAACAACAAAGACCCTAAGACCACCACCAAACTACCAACCACATAACAGAAGAAAACAAAAATAAAAACAACAACCACCACAAACAAGCCCCCTACAACACATTACGAATAGGCAAGGTAACCTCCGCCACCAGGTTCCGTAAGGCAGACCCTTTAAAGTCATCAAAGATCCGAGGAGGTCCGGCGGCAATAATTCCTTCAAACAAATCAACAACTTGCATTGCGTCATCATCGAACTTGCCATCCGTCCCCAACAATGCCCAAATCGCTTCAACACACTATGTCGTGAAAGGCGAGCACACTGGGCGGCGACTTATCGTGAGGATTTACGCCGACGCCTTGTTGTCATGGCGTGTGGTAAAGGGGCTGTATAGGAGGACATGTCGTCCTGCTCCATCTTAGTTGTGTCCGGCGAAGAAGGTGTAGCCTTTGTTGGTCCATCCTCCGCCTCGTTGTGAGGCTCCTACATCAACCATGGTCGTAGGATGCGGGGCATGCCTTCGGTGGTGATGAGGGAGATTGGGTCAATTGTCTTCTCACCGGATGCCCCCTCCACTAGAACAAAATCCTCAACAGGGGTGACAACATCTAGCGGCGCCCCTCTATAATAGTGGAGGCGTCCAATGGGACTTCAATGGCATGCTCTATTGTCTTCTCACCGCTTATGGAATCTGCACCGATTGCACATGTTTCTTCACACACCAAGGAGTCGGTAGACATGCAAGCCTTCTACAAGAGAGGGAGGATCGCCCCTCGCTTGCATGCTCCATGGGCATCTTTTGGCGAATCTCTCATGTCAACCACCTCATTAGGTGTTGGCGGCGACGAACCGAGAACAAGGGCCAAAGAGCTCAAACATATTGGAAAGAGGAGTATGCCCGCCTTGAGGCTCAGAAACCAAATGGTTGGCCAAACGTGCGGCCACAACTTGATAGTAGAAGTCTCCTCCTTGAGGGGACGCCAACACATCCTCTAAGCAATCTACAATCAACTGGCCGGGCTCCGATCGCAAAGACTCTCGCCGAGGCGTGGATCGGTGGATTGAGTCACAAGTGCTTGTAGACGGTGTAGGACAACAATCACTTTCGGAAGGCATGGCACAACACGCCCCCAACTCTTTTGTCCGCCGAGGATCGTGAGGTTGCGCCGAGAGTTGACCCATGGCGAGAAGAGGCGGAGCGGGGAATGGCAGTGTCGCTTCCCCTGCGGTCCTGGGCGGCACATCGAATGCATCGAAAAGAATTTCTTGCAGGAGCTGACTTGGTGATCTCAGGCGAGGCAGCTGATAGCATCTACCTCGAGCCCATCTCTTTGAAGGCGATGCTCCGCTCGATTCCAAGCACGTGGGCAGCCGCTTCGTGGTCAGCAACCATCGCCATGGCAGCCTTTGGGGATCGCCGTCCGTAGGGAGACAACGAGGCGGCTTAGCGAAGCCACGCCCGTAGTAAGTGCCCTCGGCGTAGTAATGGCGATTGATGGTGCGTGGCGCATGCCAGGGGAGAGCGCCCTAACCATGTCTTGTGACTTTGGACGTTGTCCGAAGAGCAGTTGCGCCATATGCAGATGCCGATTCCTATTGCCGGATCACCAGGTCGTCATCCAGCTTCAAAGCAACGAGTGTGGATCGGTGGTGGTGGCGTGGAGAAGTGCTCTCGATCTCCGGCGTAGCTTATTCAGAGAGTCACCGCTGTAGCAGGCTCGCCGGAGATTTGGGGCGACATCGGTCGGCGGGGGCTCCACTCATCGCCAGCAGCGGCGCCGTTTTACCGTTTTCTACATCCCCAACTATCAAGCTGAGAGGGGCGGTGACAATAGAGTTGAGAGGGATGGCGACGGTGCCGGTGCGCAGACAGCCGAAGCGGGCGGTGTCACGCGGCGCCGACGCCGCCTCCACGGCAGTAGAAGAAGCTGCTTGCCGCCGGGCGTCCACGCCGACGAGCCGAGTATCGGGCCGGGGCTCACCTCCTCCGCTGCCCGGCAGCCGCTCGATCCTGCCCGCCGTGCAGCCCCGGGCCGCAAGAACCCGGGAGGCACACAGCGCAGCCGCGATTTAGATGATTTGTGATGGAGTCGGTCGGCCCCCGCTAAGGACGAAGCGAAGCGCCTGGCCTGTTGCTCACATGGCGACCGACGGCAGCTGCAGCGCTGAAGACGCAGGATGCCCTCGGGCGGCGGCGGGCGCCACAGCCGCCCTGATCTCCCTCGTCCCTGGATGGCGCGCGGAGAGCTAGGCCTGAGCGCGTGATCGAAGCTCCGGGGTGCCGGATCTGGAGCCGAGTAGGGAGAGGAGCTGCGGCGGCGTCTAGGTGGCGGCGGTTTTCGCGGGGCGGAGGGCCTGCGCGAGAGCATTGGAGAAGCCGCAACTTGCTAGTAGAACGTGATCCTGCGCCCCGCGGTTCCGATCTGCTGCCTGCCTTGTGACTGGTGTACGTACGAGTACAACATTATCATCAGTCGTGGTCATGCATCACAGCAAACATAAGAAACAGAAAGCTACACGCAATTAATTGTCTTGTTTCAAATAAAGGACAGAGTGAAAAAAAAAAAAAAAAAAAACGCGAACTCACAAGGCCACAACTTTTCAGGGATGAGGAGAACATCCGCACATCATGCGACCTGCAGCTTGGGCCGCATTAATTGTCCAAGCAGCTTGTATTACGGCATCACAAGCTCATTGCAGTGAGTAGGACACTATGGATCAAAAAAAAAAAAAACAAGGAGGCCTAGACTGGCCGTCCTATTTCCCCTAAAAAAAAACCGAAGAAATTGTGTAAATACAAAAAAAAAAAAAACAGAGGATAAAAGGTTGTTTTTTAAGCACAATCACAATTAATGAGGAGTTTTTTAAGCACAATCACAATTAGGACACAAACAGATGAACTAACTATAGTCTGGAGATATCTAGATAGGAGATATAATACTGGGATAGACAAAATCCAGGCTTGCTGAACTACTTGAATCACCTGCGACAACAAGGTCGTTCTAATTTCTGAGCATCACCATCACATGTACATCGACGGAGTCGGTCGTGTGAAGAGAAATTTTCAGAAAAATCAGTGAAAGTGTGCAAGCTCTGCAGAAGATAAGAAAGCGGACCGACAGAGCAAGATATACCTGACAAGTTTCAGAGGGCGAAGCATTGGAGCAGGAAATCAGACTTCGTAGGAACCTTGGTCGGGAACGGTAAGCCGGCTTGAACGTGTGCCGACGGCGCCGGAGCCGGCGGTGCGTTGTGGAGGTGATTACGGTGGGACCCGCAGGCGAACCACGCTGTCCTGGTTCGCGTTCAGCAGCCGCGGCCTGGACGACGCTGGGCTAACGCGTCATCAGGTCTGCTGTGATTGGTGAGACCGATGGCCAACGGTGGCCGTCGACGCGGAGGGCCAGGGAAGCTGTGCTACCGCGCACATCCGGGAAAGCCCACGGCTCAAAATTCTGAACCTTGGATCACGAAATATCCGAGGCCCGCAGTCCAAACTCTTTTGTTCCCTTCCGATTTTCCATTTCTCTGTCCCGTTATGAATGCCCACTCTGCTTCTGAAAAAATGGATGGTGAGTTTCATTTCTAAAACAGGATCAAAATGGATGCAATATCATAAAAACACAATGATTTCATCCATATGTATACCACTGATTTAATAACTGCAAGTCAGACAACGAACTGCACACACAAGCAAGACGGTTTCAAACCACTGATACTGCACCAATCCGGCCAAACAGGATGCCAGGGGTTTGGTTGAAGAACAAGCTGAAACTATGCCAAATGTTCCAGTCTCGTCAAACTAACTCTCAAGAAGAGTACAAGCTAGCAGGCATTGGAAACGAAACAGCAGTGCTGTAGTTCTATATAAAAGGGTATCACTTGCGTGTTTCCTTTCATTTATTCATAACAAATTAACAATACACAGCAGCATGTCTGCGTGAACACGCACGAGCTCTCTCAAACCAAATGGGGCTGAACTAACACAGAAGCTATAATAAGGCAAGTTTTACACGATCCAAACTTGGCAAATAGAAAGTGGGATAACAATGATGCCAACAAGATGGACTTGTTTGTCTCCAGAACAACTTGAGCTCCACAACAAGATGGAATTGTTTCCCTCCAGAACAACTTGTGCTCCAAAACTAAGATTTCAGGATCTCAATTCAGTACTATGTTGGTGACCTGGCATCACTCCATCTCAAAACCAAAAATTTTGGCATAAATAGACTCGGTTATCCCTGCAAATGGCAAATACACATTACTTACTACTGCATCCAAAAATTGAAATCAATAACCGTACGAAGTAACAAATGCACATGGGGTTACATCAGAGACAAAAATGACAGTCTAAAAACCAGAATGCAGACCTTCACCCACATAAAACTAATCTACCAACCATCAATAATAACTGCAGAAGGGTCATATCTGATTTAAACTAATGTGGATTTGTAGCCTATATAAAGAAAGTATACCTTTCATCTGGATTGCTTGTAAGAGCGCATGATATTTCTTTGTATACAAGCCCATCAAGCACATCTTTGTTAAACTGCTTCATATCCATAGCTGGGCAGTATTCGATCTTAAGTAACCGAAGAGTAGAGAAAGTCCCAGGACCACCACCGGATCCTAAGGATTCGAGGCGTTGGCAGCTGCGAAGAATCAGTGTTTCTAATGATGACGCGTCTCCCAAGGATTGTACTGACAGCAACTCTTTGCAGTGGTAAATTTGTAGTTTCTCGAGTTGGCCTAGCTGCCCTGACACGAAACTGAGCTCCCCGCACTCGTCGATTATCAAATTCTTGAGGGATGGTGGTAGGTTTGGAAGTGTTACCAAGTTAGCACAGTATTTTATCTCTAGAGACAATAGGCATGGACAACAAATCATTGGATACCGTAAATTGCTCTGAGTACAGGTAGGTGCCGTGTCTTGGCAAAGTATTCCAGTGGCGTACAAGCTTCAAGACCTTTCACCTCTTCCAATGTCAATTGAAGTCTAGGGCAATCCATAAGACCAATACTTACGAGCATGTCGCACTCCACGGATTTCAATTCTTTTAAGAGCCTGTGGCGTGGAAGATGTTCCATCTTTCTGCGAGAACACAATTTCCAATGTCCGAAGCGACACAAGCGCCCATATTTTGGGGCAAGCTGTCCCAGATCATAATTGTAAATGCGGCTCACGCACGATGAAGAGTTCACTACCTTCGAGAATATATGCCGGTGGCTACAATAAGTAGAGAGTTCAAGTCTGCGTGCGGGTGCTTCGGGTGTCTCGTATGGTGGCGACTCAACATCCAAGAAGGATACCTTGAACCCTTGTACCCGGTCGATTTTGAGCTCTTTGAAGATCTATTGGGGAAAAAGGACCTCAAGTACTTACGCACGCGTCTAGACCAAAGCACTGCGTCCGCGATCGGTCCAGCTCCAAAGATTCGAGTCGCTCCTTGTGGGTTAGCCGGGCTTCAAGAGCTTCCTCTTTGCTTCGACAAATTCAAGACCCTCTATTCTTAGTTTGCCTCGAAGTTTGTTCGGTTGCATCGGTACGCTTCAACCTGTACCCTTGTCCCTCCTTCACTGTGTGAATCTGTATGCGGTGTTTGCGGTGTGGTCAGCCTTCCAATGTTTGGGAAAGACAGCGTTCTAAAGATGTGTCGCAAATTGATTAGATTAGCCATATCCTCGGGACATGATGTACATTTAATCCAAAGAATCATGAATATCTATGGTCTGCATATGGTAAAGCTTGCTAAATGTGCTTGGCAAAACCAGATTGGGAATACCCAACCAACCTTTAAAACAGAAACCAAGATAACGTAGATGCTTCATCTTTTCAATAGATGCTGGGATAGACAACTTATTTCTCGAACAGCCTAGTTCAATGATCAGCACTTTCATGATTTTATAGCCTCATGAACAAACGCTCCAAGAATTTTTCTAAGTCATCATTTCTTTCCCTATTTTCATGTAGCTCTTCATCAGGCTCCTTAATGATCAGGGTGCGCAAATTTTCCATGTCCACAATTTTCTCTGCCACCTCGGCTCTGCATATGGTCTCAATGAAGACATGGCGAACCCCTTATGGGATACCATTAGGTGGGTCATTCAAACCAATTCTAAAGAACTCACCGCTAGAAACCCTCTCTGCCAACTCATGTAGCGAGGTCATGACTTGTGAATCTCATCACGGGCCAATAATATTTTGTCGATACTTGCGAGAAATGAGAATGTCACTAGTAGATCAAAGTAGCGCTGGCCCACATCTTCCGGCTCCTCTTTTGCATCACTCCCGGTGTTTCACGAACCCTTGTGCTATCGGATCTTGAACCAACTTATCCCGTTGTAGACCATATCCTTTGGGGAAAGTCTTTGCGATATGCAAAGCATCGCCTTATGTCAACACCAAAGCTGCGATAGCTCCACCATATAGCTCCCATGGTCTTGTTCAAGACGTCAAGGTTATTTGTTGTCTCCGAAAAAACGATACTTTTGTTCCTCTGAAGTTGCTTTCCCTCTTTATTCTTTAGCGCAATAGGTGATCCGCCTAGCCTGTTGCAATCTTCCTCCCAATCCTCTCATATTCTCCATCATCGCCAGATGCATCCGGTGCGAGCATGATGCATGAACAATGATAAGTAGACCCCTTCTTCCAAATCAGGTATTGAAATTTGCTCCACGAGCACCAAGAGCTTCAGCGGCATCTGTTTTTTTGAGATGTCACAAGGACTCTGCTTCCACGCGATGCATCCCTGGCGTATCAAGTAGAATATTATGTTCCTTCTGATTGTCATCATTGACCCGAGAGATCATCCGGAACCAACAAGAAGCGTTTGCCTTTCAATGTTTCCTCCAACTTTGTTTTCGGACTTTTAAGACTTTTCGTCATTAGGTGGCGGGTATGAGTAATCTGCTCCGGCATATCACGGAATATATTATCCAGTGAATGTCTTCCCCACATGAGTGAACATGACAGGGTCGAAATGTCCTGCCTCCTTCTCATAGTCACAAACATATTGTGCGGGGTAGTCTTTCCGGAACCTGTAATGCCATATATGCCAATCACGTAATAAGGTTTCTTTGGTACTGGAGCTTGCTTTGCATCGGTATCTAGTCCATCACGAAGCATCCTACTTATATGCTCCACGATCCTTGTCTCGACCAAACACTTCCTTTTCAATCCTTCCGTACATGTCATCAATTTCTTTCGGTGTGCTGGTGCATTCCTCGGCATTGTTCTTCACGGTGCAACTGCTGCAGCTTTCCTTGTCAGCCTCCTTGGGGGTCTTGCTTTTGCTACTCGATTCAATAGAGATGATTTCTTTGATTCGTGACAACATATTCTATGTTCTTTATCCTTTTCCTCAAGCTGATTAACTCATTAACACAGAGGACCGATCTGTTGTATCATCATCATTCTGCATGAAGCAAGCTCAAATGATTATGCTATCCACAAATATATTCTCTAATCAATAATTCTTCATTCTGTAATAGACATCATCGTGAAAATATGTGCAATCAAACTTCTTAGGCAAGGATTGCAATTAGTGCATATCAAACTTCTTAGTCAAGAAGTGCTCCAATATCCCCATTACGAAAATCATCACGAAAGAAAAGGTATATTTATCTTACTATTATTAAAAACAACCTAAAGTAACTTTTTACTATGCTATTAAAAGAAAACCACTGATTAAAAAGAAATAACAAAAAGAACCCCACGTAAATTTACATCTAAACTTTCCACTATGCTATTATTAAAGACAACCTAAAGTAAGTGGAATTACAAATTATCCACTTTTGACACTATATAAAATGTTTGTATTCTAATTTCTATATTATTAGTAACAAACGAATTCAAGATATATATATTTTTGGTGGTGCACTATTTAAACCATATACTTGATTTTTCATACCAAATACATAGTTGAAACAAAGGTTTTAACTAAACAGACATGAAAAAATCATGTGATACAATGAAGAAACTATGAAGGAGATGGACAACTATATAGTACAACTGAAGCTAAAATATATGGCAACAAGATAAAAGCATGTGTCTAGATGGGTTTTAGCGTTAGAAATGGAGAGATGATATAGAGCTTAAATTAGATATATATTTTTTTTCTGGTAAGGTAAGGAAGAGTTTTTGCCAAATTATATTAGAAAGAAAATAAAAGACAAAAGGACTACAGATAAACCCACTTTGACAGAGGTGCCTCAACTGTTCTCCATGAACTTACATTTATATGGGTGCTATGTTAATGGTATAAGTGCAAATGTTGTTAAGAGTGTTCTAAAAAATTGGTGTCTCAGCTTTCAAAAAAAAAAAAAAAAAAAAAAAATTGGTGTCTCCAAATCAACCACTAGCTTCCACCATATAGTGTATCTAATCTAAAATCATAACAAAAAGTAAGTTCCAGTCACTTACATTAGGAATCACTTCCCGTATAGAATCAGAAACAAAATGGCTCTTGTGACCATTCCATAAATTTTAAATTTTATCCATGAATTTTTAACACCTATCTCCCTAAATTTTGTTACCATTGCAAGAGTATATGTTGACAAACTGATGTCATCTTTTTATTTCTATTGTTAGATTGTGATAATAATGCTATTCTTGATCTTCCCATATTATTTAGGTAAAAAAATGTTGATTCCCTGACACTGTTTCTTGTGGACGAGAGAAAAAAAAATTCGACATTATAGTATCATACACATATATTATAGTGCTATAGCAGCTGGATATGCTGGACGTGTTGATGAGACAATACCTTGATGCCAATCGCTTCATATGACCAGTCCCGAAGATGACGCACAACTGAATAAAAAGAACTGAGTAGTGAAAACACAAAGCCGAAACAATCCCAGGTCTTCTGCAGCAGGGACAGTAAATTCAAGGGTGCATCAAGCGTCGGTGCCCCTCAACTGATCCGCGTTGATCCTCTCCCCTGAATTCAGTGCCGGGGCCAGCAGCATTCGGGAGGGCATTAGTCGTCCCTGGATTTGAGCTTGATGGTGCATCATCAGGCGTTGGTGGTGGCATCGTACCAGATCCTTGTTCAATGTCATCCCTGGATTCTGCGACGAGCGGGTCTGGCATTGATGTTTGCCCGGCTGCTCCCTGATGGATATGGACGTGCAGGCTCTGAACGCACTGTTTTAGCTTAGCTACAAGCTCCCAGAACTTGAGATCCAGATCCTGGGCGCACTGCTGCAGCTTATCTCCAACTCCAAGGTGCCTGAGCTTCTGGATCTGGTTCTGGGCGCACAGCCATAGCTTTTGCCCGAACGAGCTCCGCTTGCAGTAGGCGATCCGGTCGCCAATAGACACCCATTTGCGATCACCGACGACTTTCTTCTCGATTCGGCGATATTCGATAAGATCCAGGGCGTCTTCCGCTTCGTACATGGCAGACCTGAGATCCTTCTGCAGTTCGCCGAGAGTCTTCATATCACCCTTGTCCTCATCTTTGGCTCCTTTCAGAATTATTTGCTCCGTCACATCTCCTAGCATCTGCTTCAAGCTTGGGATGATGTGAAGCTCCAGCTCCCGGATCTTTCTCGATAGATTAAAATCAAGGTAGGAAAGGAATTTGTTCATGACGAAGATGAAGATGGGTGACACCAGCCAGCCTATAATAGTTAGGCTCAAGCCAAATGATGTCATGTTGGCCATGGCTTTGCGAGGAGGGGACAAGAGGAAGAAAACGAGGAAGATGAATGTAAGCTTTGGTGTAGCTCTCAAGGAATGGAGAAGAGGATGAAGGAAAGGAAAAGAATTGATGGTCGGAAACTAGGTGTCAGACTCAGTCAGCGAGTCGCCCGAGATAAGCGGTAGTGGCTGAATATTTAATTATTATTTAGCTTTATTATTATAATTATTAGATTAAATTAAAGATAATCGAAAAGACTAATGGGCACGGCCCTCGTTAGCAGTGTAAACCCCTCATATAAATTTGGGGGCAACTATTGTGAGACGATTAAGAAGAAAATAATTAGGTTTTACCTAGCTCTCTGTCTCCCGGCCGCCGCCGCCCCGCCCGCCTTCCGAGCCGCCGCCGCGCCGCCACCGACCACGCCGCCGACGACCGCGCCACCACCATTGCGCCGCCCGCCACGCCATGCGCTGCGGGCGCCGCCGCCGCCGGCCTGCGGCGACGCTCACACCTCGATCTTCGATGATTTCAGCTATGTCACGCCTCCTCGTTCTTCCTCTCGCGTTGGCCGGAAAAGACGGGTTGTGACAGATTGGTATCCGGAGACCACTTCGATCCAATGGCCTACAGGGGACAAATCTACACGGCCCGAACTTCAACGGGATCATCGGCGAGTACATCGCGGCCGTGGAGGCCAAAGCCATGGAGGCCGATTCAGCCCCATCATCGCCTAAGTACATCCCGCCCTCCAAGCTTTCTTCAATCTATAGACACGAGATGAGCCCCCATCCGCCGCACCTCCGATTCCTCCATCCAACGGCCGGATGACGGACCGTATTTCCATCCCGAATTTTCTCTGAAATTCCCCATGAAATTACTCGAAATTTCCACCTAAATTCTCGCCCGAGAAAATCCCAGACGTACCGGCAATAATATTAAATTATTTTTTCCGAAGTTTGATGGCAACGGTGACCCTTCTCATTGGTCGTACAAGTGTGATAAATTTTTTCTCGCTCAAGGAATTATTAATACGCACCGGATGCGGCTAAACTTCGTTCCATCTACAAGGGCACGCATTATCTTGGTTTATTCGTTGGGAAAATGAAGTCGGTCAACCGACTTGGCAAGAATTTTCTCTGCGGCTCTTACCAGCGTTTTGGAACCCCTCTACAAAATCATCTTGGTGATCCGACAAAGATCACGCCCGGATGGGAGATTTGGGCAGTACACTAATACGTTCACAAAGAACGAATAAGGTACAACACCTCTCCCCAAAGCGACAAAGCTATGCTTTATATTCTTTGGGCTAGCACCTCGATTCGGTCGGCGTCCAACTACATCAACCGCGATATTGAGACGACCATAGCTCTTGCTAGGCGTCTCTATACAGACTTCCCGTCGATGAACTCAAAGGTACGCACAAGGGGATATTCGGATATTCAAATATCGGTTCATGGCTTAACTGGCATCTCCACCTGTCCTACCATGCAATTAATTATAAATATACATGGTACCAATTTATTGGCTCTTTTGGATTGTGGTTCCACACATAATTTTCTGGATTCTGATTTGGCTATGAAACTGGGCCTCCAAAGTTCTTCTTTCAACCGTCCGCTCAAAGTTGCTGTCGCCAATGGACAACATATAACAAATGTGGCAAGGTATGATGATATTAAATTTTCTATTGCCACCGAAAGCTTCAAACCAGACTTCTTCAGCATCAAATTAGGAGGCTATGATGTTGTTCTGGGTGTGGACTGGCTGAGTTCTTTGGGCAATATTGTCTGGAATTTTAATAAACTTATTATGAAATTCTAGAGGAAGGGGCAGCCGATCATATGGCACAGCCTCTCTAAGGAGACAGATTTTCACCCAGGTATTCACATACTCTCTCCTGACATACCAATGGATCCTCTGTTATGTAAATTCCAACAGCTTTTCAGAGAGCCTTCGGGGCTCCCACCTCAACGACGTTATGATCATAGAATTCATCTTAAGGATCCCACTCACCCGGTTTTGTTCGCCCCTATCGTTACCCTCGGTCTGAGAAAAATGAACTGGAACGACGGTGTGCGGACATGCTTCATCAAGATGAACTGGAAGGTGCAAAATTCCTCACCAAATTAGATCTTCGCCAGGATATCACCAGTGCGCGCATGCATCCTCCCGACATCGAAAAGACAGACTTTTCGGGACACATCATGGGCACTTTGAGTTTTTGGTCATGCCATTCGGTTTATGCAATGCACCTTCAACTTTTCAAGCTTTGATGAATGATATATTGGGACCGTTTACCAAGCAAGTTTGTCTTTGGTTTTCTTTGATGATATCCCGATATTTAGCAAATCCCGGTGCGAGCATCTCCACCATGTGGAAGAGGTTTTCAAGGTACTCGCATCTCATAATATCTTCTTAAAGAAATCTAAATGTCTCTTTGGTCAATCACAATTGGGTTATTTGGGACATATTATATCGGATCTTTGGAGTGGTCGTTGACCCGAGAAAAATTGAGGTCGTCACCGCGTGGCCGCTTCCCACAACTCTCCGTGAATTGCGAGGCTTTAAGGGACTAGCCGGTTACTACGAAAGTTTATAATGGATTATGGTACAATTGCACATCCCTTGACTGATCTTCTTAAGAAGGACTCATTCTCGTTTGGACACCCTTAGCAACAACGACTTTTGAGCACCTTAAGAGGACCTTATCATCGACACACCAGTTCTCCAACTTCCGGACTTTAATAAATCATTTGTGGTGGAATGTGATGCGTCCCGCACGGTATGGGTGTCTTTTTTTACATCGTGGTAATGGTCCAATTGCTTACTTTAGCAAACGTATGCCCGATAAATATAAAAAGTTAGTCGCTTATGAAAAAGAACTCATAGGATCGGTAATGCCCGGTCAAACATTGGCGACCATATCTTTGGGGCCGCCCATTTATTATAAGGTCGATCATTACGGTCTTAAGTACATTTTAGATCGGCGCTTGTCCATAGTTCCACAAAGATCAATGGGTTAGCAAATTACTTGGTTATGATTTTACCGTGGAGTACAAGCCGGGTAAATCAAATGTGGTGGTCGACGCATTATCTCATCGTAACATAGATGAATCTTCTCTCATGGCTATTTCGAAAATTCAATTGGGGTTATTTGATCATTTCGGGGAAGAAATTGCATTTAGCGATGAAGCTATAGCCCTTATTGATTCTATAATCAATGGTAAGGACTCGCATGGGAAGTTCGCAATGGATTGATCTTGTTCAACAAAAGGTATGGCTTTCCACATCGTCCAAACATCTTCGACTATTCTCCATACAATTCATGATTCAAAGACATGAGGGTATACGAGAAAACACCGTGATTCTTCAGCCGGACCTTCTTTGTCAAACATGATAAACGCATTGTCACGAGACTTTGTGAATGATTGTTTGGTTTGCCAACGCAACAAAACCGAACACCTTCATCATCCAAATTGGCTCCTTCAACCTTTACCAATTCCGGCGGATCCGGGAGGATATCTCAATGGATTTCATTGAAGCTCTTCCGAGAATTGGATCTAAATCGGTAATCTTAACGGTGGTTGATCGTCTATCCAAGTATGCTCACTTTATACCTCTTTCTCATCCATATACAAAGAACCCGAAGGGCTCGAAATTTTTCTCGAGATTGTTCGACTACATGGGTTGCCAAGATCGCTGGTTAGTGACGTGGATGTCATCTTCATGAGTCAATTCGGGAAGAAATTTTCCGTCTATCCAACATTATTTTGTCACCAACATCGCCTTATCATCCTCAAGCGGATGGCCGCCGAGGTCGTGAATAAAATTATTACAATGTATCTGCTTATTTGCTTGACCGGTGACAAACCAAAGGATTGGGTAAGATGGTTACCTTGGCCTGAATATTGCTATAATACTTCATATCTTGCATCGACCAAAACAACGCCGTTCAAACTTGTGTATGGGCGTGATCCCCCTACTATTCGTGGTTATCATCCGGGTGAGACTACATTACCAAACCGTGGATGACTTACTAACTCAATGGGATATTTTTCTTAATCGGACAAAGGTTCGTTTGCAATTGTCTCAAGATTATTACCGCAAATATTTTGATGCTAAACATACGCATGAGAGAGTTTAAAGTGGGTGATTATGTTTGGCTCAAACTTTTATCCCGCTCGTGGGCAACAATATCGATGTACACAAAGGCAAGCTCTCTCCTAAATATTTTGGACTCTTCAAAGATCGGCAAGATCATTACACCCGGTGACATATGCATTGAATCCGCCACTGGAACCCGTATACACAAT
The DNA here is from genome assembly GCA_015847255.1 of Hyparrhenia diplandra. Classification (NCBI taxonomy): domain Eukaryota; kingdom Viridiplantae; phylum Streptophyta; class Magnoliopsida; order Poales; family Poaceae; genus Hyparrhenia; species Hyparrhenia diplandra. Next base: position 170,612 of record JADLZK010003365.1, on the reverse strand, counting down.
GCCTTTCATGTCGGATGCTCAAACCATACCGTGGAGAGATACCTATAGATATTCCGGAGTTACCTCGATTCATGATGGCACGCCAAGCATTCGAACCTGAATTAATGCTCAAAACAAGAGTCCGCCAGGTCGGCTTCAAGTGCTCATCAAATGGAAGAACAAACCCTGCTTTGCGGATGCTTCGTGGGAAGATGCGAATTATTCAACAAAATCTATCCGGACTTCCAAATTCGAGGACGAGCCGAATCTCCAGGCGGGGAGAGATGTCGACTTCGGTCGGCGAGTCGCCCGAGATAAGCGGAGTGGCTGAATATTTAATTATTATTTAGTTTTATTATTATAATTATTAGATTAAATTAAAGATAATCGAAAAAAGACTAATGGGCCTAGCCCGTTAGCAATTGTAAACCCCTCATATAAATATGGGGGCAACTATTGTGAGACGATTAAGAAGAAAATAATTAGGTTTTTACCTAGCTCTCTGCCTCCCAGCCGCCGCCGCCGCCGCCGCCCAAGGCCGCCGCCCGCCGCCACCGACCACGCCGCCGACCGCCGCCACCGCGCCGCCCGCCGCAGCCTGCGGCGACGCCACGCCTCGATCTTCGATGATTTCAGCTACGTCATGCCTCCTGTTCTTCCTCTCGCGTTGACCGGAAAGACGGGTTGTGACACTAGGAGTAGCTCTATACTGCTTACTTTTAGTTAGAACTCCCGTCCCTATCCAAGGAGAGCTCCGCGCAAATCTTCTCTTTCAACTCAGAGTGAGATGTCCCAGACTAAATATGTTGTTAATATATTTAAACACTACAACTACTATTTTATTTATCTGCGTACATAAACATCCGACATCCATACATTGATGAATAGTACTTTAATTGTGTCATAGAGTTACAATACTTTAGTTTAGTCTCAAGAAGCAAAGACATATGGTATGGTTTGTTTTAGATTTCCGATACGAGATTTGTTTGTGATTCATATGATACTTGTTCATCAACTTGTTCAATGGTACCGTTAATTTTTTTAACTGAAATAATGTTAAAATTTTAGGAGTCCATTTTTACTCTAAAGTATCATGATGACATAAGCAATCATTAAAATGTAGGATTAAAATTGACTCTTAAGATTTTAACCCGTGCGATAGCACGGGTTGATAGGACAAGTGAACATACAATTAGAATAACATTGAGATTTATCAAGGTGACAAGCAAAGTACACCCTCCGTCCGAAAATAAGTGCATTTCTTTGACTTTTATCAATCCTATTTGACCATTCGTCTTATTAAATTTTTTAATAAATATAACTTATTTTGTCATAACATAAAAAAATTACTCTAATGCTAAATTAAGTCATAACAAAATAAGTAATATTTATTAAATTTTTTAAATAAGACGAATGGTCAAAGAAGAATGATGAAAGTCAAAGAAGTGCACTTATTTATGGACCGAGGAGTATTTATAAATGAGAATTTTTACGTGACGCGGTGGAGCCCCAAATTACAAAAGATGATGGCATGAAACTCAAAGAGATTTTAATTCGTTTTATATTTCAAATTTGAGTATAGGAAAAATTATACAATTTAAGAGGACACAATACTCAAGCTAAACAAGCGCCCAATCTTATACAAAACCATCCTCAGATTCAGTCAAGACAGATCCTAGCTCATGGGGCCGTGCATGTCAACGTCCATCCCGTCCGTCGGTCAGTCTCTGCCTATGGCCCCAGCAGATGCGAGATGGACGGTGGAGCGGCGCCGGCCGCCGGGGCCGCCGGCCAGTGAAAGGACATGGTGGTGGTCGACATTGAGGACGGTGCGGCCATCCACTACCCGACCCTGCAACGTTCAAACATAATGCACGCTTTGGCTGTGTTTAGTTGGTGAGAAAAGGTGGAAAAACACTGTTCGAATCAAAAAAGAATCGTAAGACGCTTTAGTTTGTTTGTGGTAAACGTTATCCTACCATGGGCGTGTACATCAAAAACCATTTAAATTCAAACTATGTAATTAGTTTTTTTATTTACCTACATTTAAATGGTCCATACGATTGCCGGCATTTTGATGAGATGGGGTGAATAGTGAGTTTATTTTTTCAGTTTCGACATCTAAACACAGCCAAGGACTCATATTGCAGTGAAGTAAATGGACGGTGCCAATGCAATAGCCCAAAGCTTTCGCTCAAAACAAAAAAATGCAATAAAAGCTAGCACGGAAAGATTCTCCATGCTTGCTGTATCTAGGGCCCGTCGTCCTCCTCTCAGCAACGGCAACGATGGAGCCATGTGCTCGTCCGCCTTTCCGGCAACAAGGCTGCGTCTGCTACACGGCCCACAGCCCCACACACCACAGTTTCGACTCGTCGAAAAGTTTTAGTATTTTTTGGTTTCTCTCTCTGTCCGAGTTACTATCTCTGTCAAGATCCACCTTTTGTTCTACGACAAGAGATTTAATTCAAGATGATGAGTAAGCATAAATAATAAAAAAAATAAATAACTCAGATCCACCATGTTCAGTAGTTACAAACACACACTGTAATACTAATGTACATTTTGATCCCCTCACTTAATGTAATAGTCAAAAGTGACAACGTACTAGTGCGCTACAGTGTTAAAAGGACAGATGGGCTCAGCATTTCAACCCGTGAACGTACGGAAGCGGCAGGCTATGTGCTAGAGTGTTACTAGGACACAGATGGGCGCACAAAGTAGTGGCAGGACTTAGCACTAGCCAGCGTCAGGCATCTTGAAAAATTATCATCCACCTTTTATCCTGTACATGATGTTTTTTCTTTGTTGTGGAGATATGGCATATTGTTATATTCTTTGCTGGTATCATAGGTTTCCTTCTCGGTTTAACCTTATGGACTTTGTAGCCTACTCTCTCCGTCTCATTGAGTTTGTCACCCTGGATTCCGTGCCATCTTTCATAATTAAATGGCCAGTACTTTTGTATGCTTGAAGTCAGGTCATATTAGAAATAGATTAAAAATGGATATTCATATTCAAGACCTATATAAAAGAAATTTGCATATATATTTAATTAAGTCAGGTCAGTAGTCAAAACCTAGCTAATTTGTATGCTTGAAGTTGCTCTCCCTACACTCGGTTCTTATTCAAAATGGCCGGCATATTACAAATAGATTAAAAATGGATATTCATATTCAAGACCTTTTAATATGCATGCATGAAATCCAACTGTACTAGGAATAACTGGATTCTGGGAAGGTGGTCGACCACTGGCTAGTACTAGGTCACAACTCGTGTCAGTGTCACACGTTGAGCTTATCCGTCCTCTTTATTCATGTGTTCTTTGAGGGAGATTGTATTTTTGGTTGCTCTAATCTTCATATACACCAGTGAAAGTGATACTTCCATTCTAACGTCGTTGTAGTTGGGCCTACTTACTGATTGTCGTTGCTCAATAATTCACCTCGACCAGCCGCTGGAGGGTTCATGCATGTGCTTGTGTACGTGTTAGCACTGCCTTTCAGGCCGTGACTGTACCATTTCAGCCCGTGAATGTACACAAGCTGCAGGCTCAACGCTAGCTTGCATTGGCTGCGTGCTACAGTGTTACTAGGCCACTAGCGGCCATTGCTGCGGTGTCCATCTTTTTGGTGACAAAGGACACAGATGCATGGGCACGAGCCAAAAGCAGTGAGCAGGCCTAGCACTAGCCAGCGTCAGGCATCTTCAATAATTATCGTTCACCTTTTATCCTGTACGTACTTGATTTTTTTTTCCCTTTGTTCAGCTGATATGGCATTTTGTTATTGTTTGACTATAAAAACACTGTAAAGTACTCTTCTGTATAAATTGTTAATTATGTACTCTGTATTTGCATGCAGGTCTCTCCTACGTTTCCTTCTCAGTTTAAACTTTTGGATTTTGTAGCCTAAGTCAACATGTCGACATAAGTCCTTGGCTACTTGTATTCATGAACAAAGTCATCCATTTGTACATCTCTACTAAGCTTTGCAATGGAAGCTAGAGCCCTATTTTGTTTGCAAGGTTTTCTAGTCACTTGTCAAGCCCTATTTTGCATGTATTTGCAAGGTTTTCCGGTCACTTGCCAGTCACTCTACCACACTTCCATGTTAACTGCATGCCTTGAATTAAGACATCATGGTGCTTAAGGGCCTTATGTTTTGCATTTAACTCTTTGATGATATCAAGGATTATTTATTTAGTCATGTTACTAGCAATCTTTGATCTCAAAATAAATTTCTCAAGGATCATATGTGTTGTCAGTCACTTGCACAATTTGAGATGTTGCGTAACAAAGAATCTGATGAAATTCAGGTAACCATTGAGAGTTCTTCAGTATCTAGTTCTGTGACAAATCATGCACTGGTATAAGAAGCTCAGCTTGGTAAGTTTTTTTTTTTTTCGAAAGGATGGCAAAAGCTTTGCTGCGATTTCTATTAGACGAATAAAGAAAAAGAAGGTAAGTGCCCCGCCCAGCCAGTTTTGAAGTGGAAACTGGGCGAAAAACCACACATACAATTTTGGAGGGTACCCTTGTAACACCCCTGGTGTTAATCAACTAAAATTTTGTCATGTCATCATGATCATCGCAAAGCATGCATGTTTAGGAAAAAATTTGAAAAGCATCAAATTAAAATAATATTATATTTTAGAAAAATGTTGTGCTTAGGGGTTAGGTGCTTTTATTTTGATCACATGTGTTTGATCCAAATTTTTGGTGTGGATGAATGTTTTCATGGTTATAGTGTGGAAGTATGAAATTTGATCAAATTCTACTTTGATTTGAATTCAAAAACCCTAATTTCCTAACCCTTCTTTACCCCCTTTTCCATAATTCAAAATCTAAGCAAAATTTGCAAAAAATTCCAAAAGATAGTTTGTAGATCTTTTCTTGATGAACAAAAGATATGTACAAAGTTTTTCAAGTTTTTGAGTAATTTTAAAAGTAATTTTGAATTCAAATTTGTCCCTTTTTGACCCCTTTTCAAAACGTCATATTTAGAGGCCGAATTTGAAAATCTTCCAATTGTGAAAATTGTAGATCTTGAAAAAATTAGGCCAAGTTACTTTTTGGAGTTTTTCAAGTACAGTTCAAATTTTGGGAGAATTTGATCAAATTCAGAAGTTAGGGTTTTGAGTGCTACGAAGAACCGGCATGGTTGCCCATGCCGGCCATTATCGCCGCCCGCCGCCGTGGGCGCCTCGCGTCTTGCGAGCCCGGCCGCGTTGCTGGCCACCCGCCCACCTTCGCGGCGTCGCCATCCACCGTCTAGCTCTCTCTTGCCCTATAAAACGTCGAGCCGACGCCGTCGTCCTCATTTCTTCTTTTTTCGGCCACCACCGACGACCATCGTTGCCGCGCCATTGCCGCCGTCATCGAGCTCCCTCCACTCAAATTAGTCACGCCACAAGCTTTGCAACTTCCTTGCGATTCGTTTGAGTCGCCTCGCGACCATCCGCATCGCTTGTCTTCGCGCTCGCGCCGTCGTCTTCTCCACCGCCACAGATCCGCGCCACGCCAAATCACCTCGCCTCGCCGGTCGTCTCGGTGAGCCTCGATCTAAACCGTCTTGATATCTAGAGTCGCCTCGTGGTCCCGATCTTGCCGGGTCGGCTTGACCGTTTCCGTGGCCGGAGTCCGTGACGCCGGAACGCCACCGTTGCCACCGGGGAACGCCGCCGTCGCCGCTGTCACCGTCGACGACCCTACTCCGTCCTATCCCCGACCCAACCATCTTGCCAATCGAGCCCGCGGTGAGCTCCCGGTCCTATCCCCGCCTTTGGTTGGTCCGCTTGACGTCTCGTGTCGCCGGAACGCGCTTGCCGCCGACGAAAGCGGGCGTTGCCGCTCCGCCGCATGCGAGCACGATCTAGCTAGGGGCCGGTTTAGTTCGATTGAATGAAGGAAAATGATCGCCTAGGTGTGCTTTAGGTGTTGGCGTGCTCATCGTCGCCGGAAACGCTCCCCGGCGAAGCGTCTCCGCCGTCCGTCGCGCCGCCACATCCGCCATGGTCACCGGCAAGGGTGCCGCGGTGTGTTAGAGTTTAGGTTTGGCGTGCCTTGGGATGCGCGGGCTGTGGGGGAGCGCGTAGGGTAGGTCTCATCGCCGGGCGAGGTCGCCGCCGGGCGAAACGGCGGCCAAAGCCGGGCGCGCCGCCGTGGTCGTCGCTGGGGCGACCACCGGCCGGCCCGCCAGCGTGGGCGCGGGGCTGGGCCGGCCTGCTTGTCGTGTGGGCGAGTCGGGCCAGATTCGGCCCGTAGGCTGGTTTCCGCTTAAAAATTTGTTTTCCTTTTTCTTTAGCTTTGAATAGTATCAAACTTTGCAAAATTCATAGAAATTCGAAAATAGCTTCAAAAATTCTGAAAATTTTTGTAGAGTCTTCTTATGAGTATGTTTACATATGAAAATTTTTGAAACTTAGATTTTGAGTAGTTCTTGCACGTTTTAAAATTACAAATTTTAATTGAAAAATGCATCTTCCATGATTTTTAGAAAATAAAATATTTATTCAAAAATCATGAAAATTTATTTTGTACTGTTTTTATGATGTGTCCTACTTGTATAAAAAGTTTGGAGTCGTTTTGAAATGTTTAAATTATTTTCTATCTTAAGCCCCGTTATTTCATGTGATTTATAAATTGTTTAGTGTCAAATAATTTAGGTTTTGTGTGACTTTGGGGGTTGTTTTGTGAATCTTGGATCATATCACAATCAAATGGTCCTTGAGAACTCCTTAGGCAATGGTGATGATATCTCTTAGAGTAGTTCAACAAGTTGGTTTTGTTGGGTTGCAACTTTATCGTGAAGGAAAGTTGTATTCAAGTTGTTATCATTTCATGCATTAGTTAAGCATCATATTTAAATTCCATCATGTTGAAGCATACATTATTTTCGTGTAGTGAACGAGACCGAGATTGTTAAAGCCGGAGCCAGATGCCGAGGAGGGTTGTTACGTTGGAGAGGATTTCTATAGTTGTGGTGTTGACCCCGAGTCCCGCATCACAATGAAGGCAAGCCCCTGGATACATTTAAACCCTTCCTTGTATTTTACAAAGCTTTTAAACTTATGTTTATGATATGTTGCATTAAGTAATTAGGAGTTGAGAGATAACCTAATTGCTGCATTACCATCCTTGTTTATTGCAATATCATCCTTGTTAACCTTGTTTTATTCGAAAAATGCTTAGTGATGCTTAGCCCCGCTTAATTAGTTAAGCTTTTTCATCAAAATGTTTTATTTATGAATATGGTACCTTTTGGAAGAATAATGAGGTGTAGAGTTTAACTTGAGACCGACGGGACACGGGTTGTGTCTTTGGTGGTTAAGCCGCATGGGTTGCCTCGGTCGTGCTTGTTCCGTCTCGTGTCGGTTAAGGACCTTTCGTTGATTGGCCCTTGGATCAAGAATTTGTTATACTTGGCCACATATACGAGTAAGCCCAAGATCTCGGAGGTGAGCCAAATCGAACGCATAACCGCGCCTTTGGGAGTGGAGAGATGGCGGGAGTACAAGTTACCCTCGTGGGTTAAAGTCCCGGATTGGAGGTGTACGGTACTCTCGGGTGGCGTGGGACGCGGTCCCGTTTTGGACGGTCCGAGTGAGGGTTGACATATGCAAGTTTAAGTTCTACATATGTCGTGTGGTGAGGTATCCCCAGCTAGGTTTTTAAGCGGTTCGAATCGACGTTTGCTTCACGAGAAAAGGAGACTTGATCCTCGCACCGCCTTCGTAGTAATTGATGGAATATGGTTTGGAGAAAAGAAAGTTGGCTTATGAAAGAAATGTTTGCTCTAGAGTAGGATAACCTAGAGTATATGAGCTACTAATATGATTTAAAAATATTGAAAGTAAGGATTCACTTTTAGTAAGCTTATCTGCAAAAGAATTCTTGATTCTTGCTAAGCCTTACCTTGATTCCCTAAAACCCGCATTCCTAAGTCTTCTCCCCCTTTCTTTGTCGGTTAAGTCTTGTTGAGTACTCCCGTACTCGGGGTTCGTTGACCCCTTGTTGCGGGAGCAGTCATGAGCAGGCTTGTTTTGGTCCCTGCTGCATGACGGTGTTACAAGAAGGGGATGATGAGTAAAGGTGAACCCTTGGGCAGGGTTGTCTGTGTAAATATGTTTAATGTTACTCCAATAAACTCCGGGTTGTAATATTACTACTTAAGTTAGTTTGAACAAATGGTTTGTAAAATTATGGTTATATAATCCTTCCGCTGTTTACTCTGATGTATTTTGAATAAAATGTTGTAATACCGAGTGACTTGTTAATGAGATCCCGCTCGAAGATTAATAGCACTTTCTAGATTATTGGGAACTCATGCATAAAGATCGAGGTCTTAATGACAATGATAAGTGCATGTGGGCCCTATAATTTAGGAGGTTCTGTTACGGCTAGTACCGAGCAATGATCATTACCGCCATCAGTAGTATTGTTTTACAAAACTTCAAAATGATTTGAGTCAAATTAATTTAAACTCTTAATTTGGTCCAAATTGCTTATAGCTTATCTTAAATCATTTTGCAAAATCTTTTCTCGATAATTCAAAGGTTGTGTTATGGAGTAACATGTTATATTGCCCTATATAATAAGTTTCGTTTATGTATAGTTTAAGTAAGTTCGATTCATGCATCATGCTTAATTAACATGTTAATCACTTTCCCTTAATTGTGGTTTGGGTTAGGTATATAAATCCTATGCTTGCTAGCCTGCTAATCTCCCTGATTCATCCTTTAATCCAATCTTTCCTATCTACAGGATGGCCCGTACCAAACAGACCCAAAGGAAGAAGACAGGACCTAAAGGAGTCCCAAGACACTAGTTAGCCCCAAGAAACGATGGTGCTAGCAGTAGCACTAGTAGGCCTGATTTATCAGTTGAGATACAAAGGCTTACCAGAGAGTTGGCAAAAGTAACTAGAGCCAGAGAAGAAGGTACTTCACAGATTGTTGATCTCCAAGCTGAAGTAGGAAGGCTCACCGAAGAGTTAACGTAAGCCACTAGAGTCAATGAGGATAATACCTTACGATTGGTGATCCGCAAGGTGAAGTGGAACGCCGTGATCTAGACTATGAAGATTGTCGTCAAGTTCTGTTTAATGTGCTCCACGAGAGGGAGTTCGAAAGGCAAGATATGATACAAGCCATACAACGTATTCATGCCCTAGAAGTTCAGGTGCAGGGTTTGAAAGCTTACAATGCAAATTTACATGAAGCCATCCATCAGAACCACCAGTATGGAGATGTTGAGGATGATGGAGGTGTTGTTGAAGATGAGAATGAGGAAGAAGCGGGAAATGAGGAGATAGCACCACTTAGCGATGCTGAAGAAGAAGAAGAACCAGAGGAGATAGAGCACTACCAGGACAGTGAGAATGATGTTTGAGCGGTTGTGAGGATGTTGTAAGATATGTTAGATAGTAAGAGTAGGTAAAACTTAGTGGGTTGGCTGATCCTGCCTAGTGCAGGATTGTAAAATAAATAAGTGACCCTGTTTGGCTTGTTTACTGTAGTTTTTAAGAAGTCTTATGGGAGCTTATGAATAAAGTCGGTTTGTTTGTAACAGATGCCTCAATCAAATGCTAGTAGTTCAAGGGCTGCCAGACCCCGGTCCTCCACCGGTTCCAACCAATGCGCCGAGGCTATTGCGGCCTTAGTCCGACTTCTGCGTAAAAAATTCTCGTATGTTGCTTCGGGCTACCACGTAAAATTCTCGGTTGGTATGAGAAATGGCCCAACAAAATCGTAATAACAATCATCGTGGCAACAAGGGCCGACATGATGAGGAAGATGAAACTTCTTATCCAGACTTCACTGGCACAAAACCTCCAATCTTTAGTAGAGCTGATGAGCCGTTAGAGGCAAATGATTGGCTTCGTGCTATGGAGCAGAAGTTTGAGTTAATGACTTGTACGCATCATCGAAGCCCCTCTTTCTTTGCGCACAACTTGAATTCGAATATCGCCGGAGCTTGGTGGAACAATTTTAAAGCTGAGCAGCCTGATGGACATCAAATCACTAGGGATGAATTTAAGCATGCCTTTCGTGCTCATTTCATTCCAAAAGGAGTTATGGCCAAGAAGCTAGATGAGTTCTTAGCCTTAAAGCAAGGAGAAGACTCGATACTCCAGTATGTTGGCAAGTTTAATCACCTGTCACAGTATGCCACAGTACATGTGAATTCAGATGAAAAGAAGAAGGAGTGGTTTATCCGAGGCCTCCATCCAAAGCTTCATGCTATGATGAATATCCGTGATGTGGATTCTTATCATGATGTGGTAAACATGGCAATATTTTGTGAGGAAAAGAATCGTGTCCTTATGGAATATGAGCAAAAGGAAGAAAAGAAAAAGAAGAATGTACCCTCTGGATATTCCGTGGTAATTCAAAACGCCGAGAGTGATTTACCCTCCCGTTAATCATTTTCGCCCTCCATATCGCCCACCACGCCCGGCCTAGGCAAAGCAGCCATTTGTCCGACCCTGCCGCAGCTCTTCCTTACCCACGTCAGCTGAATGCCCCTGTCATTCGTAACTCTACTCCACAAGGCCACACTCCCATTTGTTATAATTGTGGAAAACCTGGTCATTATTCTCGAGAATGCCCCAATCCTCGAAGGTATAACCCAGGTTATCAGGTAGCTTCTAGAAGTCAGCCGCAACAGCAGAATAAGAATAATAATCAGAATGCTCAGAAGGGAAAAATTGAAAAGAAGACTGGACGGGTATTCTACACTAGTGTTGATGACATACCCGCAGGAGAGCCCGTTATGATGGGTATGTTTCCCATTGCCAATCACCCTGCAGTTACATTGTTTGATTCTGGTGCATCGCATACCTTTATCAATAGAACATTTGTTATGAAACATGAAATATTAATTGGGGAAATAAAAGAAGATTTACATATACATTCGCCTGGGGGACGTATGTGTACTAGAGAAATGGTACATCAGGTACCTATAAGGTTAGGTGGGCATGATTTTCCCACTAACATGATAATTTTAAAGGATCAGGATATAGATGTGATCCTGGGTATGAATTGGATGTATCAGCATGGGACTGTCATCGATGTGTTGAATAGAACAATAATAGTAAATATACCTGATAGCAGTTCTCAACTTCTTATTCAACTTCCTATTCCTAAGAGGACTGTTGAGAGAGTTTGTGCTACTTCAGTCAAGGAAGTAAAGGACATTCCAGTGGTCTGTGAATTTCCAGATGTATTCCCAGAAGATTTGTCTGGTCTGCCGCCAGACAGAGATGTTGAGTTCAGAATAGATTTCAAACCGGGAACAGCCCTAATATCCAGGAGAGCATACAGAATGCCGCCTAAAGAGTTAGCAGAGCTAAAAACCCAATTGCAAGGATTGTTGGAAAAAGGTTTTATTCGACCCAGTTCATCACCTTGGGGGTGTCCTGCAATTTTTGTGAAAAAGAAGGACCACACTTTGAGGATGTGTGTTGATTATCGCCCACCGAATGAAGTGACGATTAAAAACAAATATCCTTTGCCCCGCATTGATCTACTTTTTGATCAACTTGCCGGAGCTAAAGTCTTTTCAAAGATTGATTTGAGATCGTGGTACCATCGATATAAAGATTAAGCCGTAAGATATTCCAAAGACTCGCTTTTACTACCGATACGGTCTATATGAGTATTTGGTGATGTCTTTCGGACTAACCAATGCTCCAAACTCATTTCATGTATCTAATGAATTCGATATTCATGCCCGAACTTGATAAGTTTGTAGTGGTATTCATTGATGATATATTGATATATTCCAAGAACAAAGAAGAGCATGCCGAGCACGTTCGAATTGTTCAAACGCCTCGAGAGACCATGAGTTATATGCCAAGTTCAAGAAGTGTGAGTTTTGGTTAGAGGAAGTACAATTTTTGGGTCATGTGTTGACAAATACCGACGGAGTTCTTTGTTGATCCAAGTAAAGTCAAAGATATCCTCAACTAGAATCCACCAACCACCGTGCATGAAGTTCGCAGCTTTTTTTGGAATGGTCGGCTATTATCGTCGTTTTATTCCGGATTTTTCTAAGGTAGCCAAGCCTATTACTGAGTTGTTAAAGACTCAAATTAAGTTTGACTGGTCATCTGAGTGTGAGGAAGCTTTTCAAACTCTGAAAAAGTTATTAACCACTGCACCAGTTCTAGCTCAGCCGGATATTGAGAAGCCGTTTGATGTTTATTGTGATGCTTCCGGATTGGTCTAGGATGTGTATTGATGCAAGAAAGAAGAGTTATTGCCTATGCTTCTCGGCAACTCAAGCATCATGAAGAACATTATCCAACTCACGATTTGGAGTTAGCGGCAGTTGTCCATGCTTTGAAGATTTGGCGTCACTATCTGCTGGGTAACACTTGTCATGTCTATATAGACCATAAGAGTTTCAAGTATATATTCACTCAGTCTGAGCTGAATATGCGACAACGAAGATGGTTGGAGTTAATCAAAGATTATGATCTAGAAATACATCACCATCCTGGAAAGGCAAATGTGGTTGCTTGCGATGCACTCGATCGCAAAGCTCATTGTAATTGTCTTACAGTAAGTTTGAGAAACCAGACTCTATGTCAAGAACTGGAGAAGCTGAATATAGAAATTGTGGAACAGGGGATTTTAGCCAATATCATTATTGAATCAACTCTTAGAGATCAGATTATTACTGCTCAGAAAGAAAACAAGGGTATAGGTCATATCAAGGAGAAGGTTAGGAGTGGGAAACCCACTCATTTTAGAATTGATGAAGCTGAGGTGTTGTGGTTCAAGAATTGTCTGGTAGTACCAAAGGTTCCTGAGTTACGTCAACAAATCCTCGATGAAGCACACCGACAAGATATACTATTCATCCAGGAAGTAACAAGATGTATCGGGACTTGAAACGAGAGATTACGGTGGACCAAGATGAAAATAGAAGTTGCTCGTTATGTTGCTAAGTGTGATACTTGTCGGCGAGTGAAAGCTGTGCACATGAAGTCTGCAGGACTGTTGAATCCTTTACCTATTCCGTCATGGAAATGGGAAGAAATTAGTATGGACTTTATAATTGGTCTACCCAAGACGTCGAGAGGTTTTGATTCCATTTGGGTCATTGTGGATCGTCTCACTAAATTGGCTCATTTCCTTCCCGTGAAGACTGATTATAGAGCCCCAGCTTATGCACAACTTTATTTGCAATGAATTTTCAGTCTACATGGTGCACCAAAGATTATTATCTCAGACAGAGGTTCAGTGTTTATGGACAAATTCTGGGACCATTTACAAGAGTCATTGGGAACCAAACTTGTTCATAGTTCAGCTTATCACCCACGGATCGCGGACGGACCGAAAGAGTAAATCAAATCCTAGAAACATGTTGAGAGCATGTGTCCTTACTTATCAAGTTAAGTGGGATGAATGCTTACCTTTGGCAGAATTCTCTTATAACAACGGCTTATCAAGAGAGTATCAAGATGGCACCATTTGAAGCGTTATATGGTCGCAGATGTAGAACTCCGCATTGAATTGGTCCGAGCCCGGTGAGAGGTGGTATTTTGGAGTTGACATGGTTAAAGAAGCGTAAGAAAAACGGTTCGAGTTGTACAATCAAATATGAAGGCGGCTTTCGATCACGCCAAAAAGAGTTATGCTGACAAAAGGCGTAATCCTTTAATCTTCCAAGTGAATGATTATGTATATCTTAAGGTATCACCAATGAAGGGAGTAAAGCGTTTCGGAATTAAAGGCAAGTTAGCACCTCGCTATATTGGACCATTCCAAATCATAGAGCAATTTGGGAAAGTAGCATATCGTTTGAGGTTGCCAGAACAACTCTCAGCCGTGCACAATGTCTTTCATATATCACAATTGAAGAAGTGCCTTCGAGTGCCTGATCAAGTGACGGATTTTGAAGGAATGGAACTGAACCTGATCGACTTATTCGAATACCCTATTCGAGTTATAGATCGAAAAGCCCGAATTACTCGAAGAAGAACACTCAAATGGTATAAAATTCAATGGAGTCAACATTCTGAAGAAGAAGCTACGTGGGAGACAAAGGAGTATCTACAAGAACATTTCCCCGAGTTCTTTGCCACTATTTAGGTGTTGTAGATCCACTAGAAGTTGTAACTTATCTTTTGTAATCTTCGTAGTGTATATTATGTAAACCCCTACTTGTTTTATGAACAAGTTCGAGATGTGTTTGCTTGACACATTTCCTTTGCCGTTACTTAACCCCAGAGCTTTAAATCTCGGGACGAGATTTCTTTTAGGGGGAAAGGCTGTAACACCCCAGGTGTTAATCAACTAAAATTTTGTCATGTCATCATGATCATCGCAAAGCATGCATGTTTAGGAAAAATTTGAAATGCATCAAATTAAAATAATTTTATATTTTAGAAAAATGATGTGCTTAGGGGTTAGGGTGCTTTTATTTTGATCACATGTGTTTGATTCAAATTTTTGGTGTGGATGAATGTTTTCATGGTTATAGTGTGGTAGTATGAAATTTGATCAAATTCTACTTTGATTTGAATTCAAAACCCTAATTTCCTAACCCTTCTTTACCCCCTTTTCCATAATTCAAAATCTAAGCAAAATTTGCAAAAATTTCCAAAAGATAGTTTGTAGATCTTTTCTTGATGAACAAAAGATATGTACAAAGTTTTTCAAGTTTTTGAGTAATTTTAAAAATAATTTTGAATTCAAATTTGTCCCTTTTTGACCCCTTTTCAAAAAGTCATATTTAGAGGCCGAATTTGAAAATCTTCCAATTATGAAAATTGTAGATCTTGAAAAATTAGGCCAAGTTACTTTTTGAGTTTTTCAAGTACAGTTCAAATTTGGGAGAATTTGATCAAATTCAGAAGTTAGGGTTTTGAGTGCTACAAGAACCGATGGTTGCCCATGCCGGCCGCCGCCGCCGCCGGCCGCCGTGGACGCCTCGCGTCTTCGCGAGCCCGGCCGCGTTGCTGGCCACCTGCCCACCTTCGCGGCGTCGCCATCCACCTGTCTAGCTCTCTCTTGCCCTATAAAACGCCGAGCCGACGCCGCCGTCCTCTTTTTTCTTCTTTTTCCACCACCACCGACGACCATCGTTGCCGCGCCATTGCTATCGTCATCGAGCTCCCTCCACTCAAATTAGTCACGCCACAAGCCGCCTTCCTTGCGAGTCGTTTGAGTCGCCTCGCAGCCCATCCGCATCGCTTGTGCTGCGCTCGCGCCGTCGTCTTCTCCACCGCCGCATCCGCGCCACCGTCGTCACCTCGCCGTCGTCGGGTCATCTCGGTGTGCCTCGATCTAAACCGCCTTGATATCTAGAGTCGCCTCGTGGGTCCTCGATCTTTGATCGGCTTGACCGTTCCGTGGCCGAGTCCGGACGCGCCCGACGTCACCGTTGCCACCGGGGAACGCCGCTGTCACCGTCGACGACCCCACTCCGTCCTATCCCCGACCCAACCATCTTGCCAATCGAGCCCGCGGTGAGCTCTTGGTCCTATCCCCGCCTTTGGTTGGTCCGCTGATGTGCCGTGAGTCGTCGAACGCGCTTGCCGCCGACGAGCCGACGTTGCCTCTCCGCGCGCGTGCGGCGAGCGATCTAGCTAGGGGGCGGTTTAGTTCGATTGAATGAAGGGAAATGATCGCCTAGGTGTGCTTTAGGTGTTGGCGTGCTCATCGTCGCCGGAAACGCCCGGCGAGCGTCTCCGCCGTCCGTCGCTCGCCGCCACGTCCGCCATGGTCGCCGGGCAAGGGTGCCACGGTGCGTTAGAGTTTAGGTTTGGGGTGCCTTGGGATGCGCTGGGCCGTGGGGAGCGCCAGAGGTAGGTCTCGCCGCCGGGGCGAGGTCGCCGCCGGGCGAAAACGGCCGGCCAAAGCCGGGCGCCGCCGTGGTCGGGCCGGGGCCGACCACCGGGCCGGCTTTGCCCGTGGGCGGGGATCGGGCCGCCTGCTTGTGCATGGGCCGAGTCGGGCCAGATTCGCCCGTAGGCCGGTTTCCGTTTAAAAATTTGTTTTCATTTTTCTTTAGCTTTGAATAGTATCAAACTTTGCAAAATTCATAGAAATTCGAAAATAGCTTCAAAAAATTCTGAAAATTTTTTGTAGAGTCTTCTTATGAGTATGTTTACATACGAAAATTTTGAAACTTAGATTTTGAGTAGTTCTTGCACGTTTTAAAATTACAAATTTTAATTGAAAAATGCATCTTCCATGATTTTTAGAAAATAAAATATTTATTCAAAAATCATGAAAATTTATTTTGTACTGTTTTATGATGTGTCCTACTTGTATAAAAAGTTTGGAGTCATTTTGAAATGTTTAAATTATTTTCTATCTTAAGCCCTGTTATTTCATGTGATTTATAAATTGTTTAGTGTCAAATAATTTAGGTTTTGTGTGACTTTGGGGGTTGTTTTGTGAATCTTGGATCATATCACAATCAAATGGTCCTTGAGAACTCCTTAGGCAATGGTGATGATATCTCTTAGAGTAGTTCAACAAGTTGGTTTTGTTGGGTTGCAACTTTATCGTGAAGGAAAGTTGTATTCAAGTTGTTATCATTTCATGCATTAGTTAAGCATCATATTTAAATTCCATCATGTTGAAGCATATATTATTTTTCGTGTAGTGAATGAGACCAAGATTGTTAAAGCCGAGCGATTCTTTGAGGAGGGTTGTTACGTTGGAGAGGATTTCTATAGTTGTGGTGTTGACCCCGAGTCCCAGCATCAACGAAGGCAAGCCCCGGATACATTTAAACCCTTCCTTGTATTTTACAAAGCTTTTAAACTTATGTTTATGATATGTTGCATTAAGTAATTAGGAGTTGAGAGATAACCTAATTGCTGCATTACCATCCTTGTTTATTGCAATATCATCCTTGTTAACCTGTTTTATTCGAAAATGCTTAGTGATGCTTAGCCCTGCTTAATTAGTTAAGCTTTTTCATCAAAATGTTTTATTTATGAATATGGTACCTTTTTGGAAGAATAATGAGGTGTAGAGTTTAACTTGAGACCAGACGGGACACGGGTTGTGTCTTTGGTGGTTAAGCCGACAGGGTTGCCTGGTCGTGCTTGTTCCGTCTGTGTCGGTTAAGGACCTTTCGTTGATTGGCCCTTGGATCAAGAATTTGTTATACTGGCCACATATACGAGTAAGCCCAAGATCTCGGAGGTGAGCCAAATCGGGAACGTACAACCGCGCACTGGGAGTGGAGAGATGGCGGGAGTACAAGTTACCCTCGTGGGTTAAAGTCCCGGATTGGAGGTGTACGGTACTCTCGGGTGGCGTGGGACGCGGGTCCCGTTTTGGGCGGTCCGAGTGAGGGTTGACATATGCAAGTTTAAGTTCTACATATGTCGTGTGGTGAGGTATCCCCAGGTAGGTTTTTAAGCGGTTCGAATCGACGTTTGCTCCACGAGAAAAGGAGACTTGATCCTCGCACCGTCTTCGTAGTAATTGATGGAATATGGTTTGGAGAAAAGAAAGTTGGCTTATGAAAGAAATGTTTGCTCTAGAGTAGGATAACCTAGAGTATATGAGCTACTAATATGATTTAAAAATATTGAAAGTAAGGATTCACTTTTAGTAAGCTTTTCTGCAAAAGAATTCTTGATTCTTGCTAAGCCTTACCTTGATTCCCTAAAACCTGCATTCCTAAGTCTTCTCCTGTTTCTTTGTCGGTTAAGTCTTGTTGAGTACTCCCGTACTCAGGGTTCGTTGACCCTTGTTGCAGGAGCGGGTCATGAGTGTTGATATTTCTAACACGATCCTAATTAGGAAGGTGAGAGAAATATATATGGGATATCTATCTAATCATGTTAGCTTGGATATGGGATTAACCTCATGATCCAATAAAGCGAAGTTAGGCGGTGTTAGTAGTGGGATGTAGCTTAGCCACATTATCCATAGTGAAATTAATCTCACCAGGATATGAACTCAAGGTATACCACTCATTTCTAGGCATTACCTATACACTAGTCTGTCACCCTAGCAATAACGCTCAAAGAAATGCGGGGCATGGTATTTATAGATTGGCCTTGATAAAAGATTGAACATGATATCCGCAAAAGCCACGGATAGAAATACCAATTGTAGCACTTCACCGGAGTAATCCGTATCGTATTTATATTTTACCACAGGGAAGGGAGTCTATGGAAAGGTAGAGAGATAAGAGCTATCTAATGATTTTATAATATGATTTATTTATGAGATCATTCACTTTACAATATTATAATGCAGTAGTAGCCATGAGCATCAAACATAACTCAACAGGATAAGTCCAAGATAAAGATAAATAATATAATGATAATTGTCCAAGTCTAGGATTAACCTATGCCACTAATATCATACAAGCAATTAGCATGTTATAAATTAGAATAGAATGAATATTCCTAAGATACTCTTAATTAATATACATCTATGAATACTACAATTAGTGCAATACATCTAGCTATCATGGCAAGATTAGATTACTTCTATACATGGCAAGCATTACCAAAGACAAGCAAGGACGAAACTTGTTCATCTTCGTAATTAAAAGCTCGACGTGTCCTACATTCGGAGGGTGGACTCCAAAGGACTCAACAGGGGCTGTCACCCCCGCGATCTACCACACGACCCGCATGTAGGGTGCAATTGCGGATAAACGTTGTATAAACACCACGTTTACACATTGCTTATCACCCAAATAGTGATCATCTATATGAGTGCTATACAATTCCATGCATAAAATATAAAGCAATCTTACTAAACTAAATATATAATCATAGCAAGCATAAACACATAATAACAAGAATATAATAATTATAAAGATCAAAGCCATAACAATTGTATTCTAAATATAAGAGAACTTACAGATTGAATACAAGAGAGAAGTCTCAAGAATGATCCTTGCTACTTCTTGACTATCGGGAACTCAAGATGAACTTGATCTTCAACTAGAACTAGTTATGTAGCTAATCTACTTCTAGTATGAACTAGAGCTTAGGTCTAGACTTGGCCGGACTTGGATGAATATGATTGATAATGAAATTGATATCGACCCTCGTGGTCACCGGTCTTCTTATATAGTACTTGGCGATGAACATCAACCCTTGGATCAAACCGACCTTCAACAACGGTGTAGATACAACCTCAAGGTCGGTGGTAAACCGACATAAAAATGTGAGGCTGATTGGGTGTCCCCACCGGCGGCCGGCCTATGTGGCACCGGGCGGCCGCCAGGGTGGAGTGCCACCTCGGCTTCCCCGTCTTCTCTCGGTGTCCTCTGGTATCTTCTAGAATGTTTTAGTCCACTTTTCGGGTTGATTTGCTTCACGATAAGTTTGATCTTTATTTGCCTTGTAATTGTCTTGAGTATTCTAGGACCTTCTCCATTATTCTCTGCATTTTCCTATCAAGTCCCTGGAAAGTCACAGAATATCAAAACTTGTGGAATTATGTTAGTTCGACCCCTAGACTTATGTTTAGTCTTTGACTTTAGCCCTTAATTCATATTAAATAACTTAAAAATTTATAGTATAATAAGTGTCAACAAGCTCCCCAAGCTTACCTCTTGCTAGTCTCTTAGCAAGACACAAAAACAAAATATTAAACTTGGATCAGGAGTTGCTACTACGCTATCACACCTCAATAGTACACATGCTTTCAAACAAAAGTTCTCTCCGGATAAATAAAACTTTTCAAGTCTTCAACTTACTCATATATTTTATGTTTTTAGAGTCTTATAACTTTTTCTTCAATCATGAGCAATTGAAAGATAGAACAGTCAAGTCGAACACTATATCTTAAACTCTTTTGATCAACTGTCCTTTCCGAGTTTTTGCCGATTTTCAAATAAAACTCAAAGTTCTCAAGTGTGACACTCTCTAGTCTCTCAATTATGATAACTATGGATCCTCTCTTAGGTAATAAAGTAACATTCTTTATCTCTTATAAAATAATATTTTTGGTTTAAGCAATAATACTCTATACTTTTTTTTTTCTCATCCTATATCTAAAGTTTATATTTGGAGTTCATAGGTAGGAGAAAAATTAAACTTACTTACATATATTGTAAATTCAATCAATGGATCCAAAGTCACTTATCACACTGATCAAGTGGTGCATGTGTATGGTGATAGAATATAGAATACAATAGAATAAATAGATAAGGAATATCTTACTTATGCTCCTTAAGAAATTATCTCTTTTTGAATTTTTGTAGAGAATCTGGTCGTAGCTTTTTCTTTAGAGAGGTGGACTCTCGCTGGTCCTAGACTTTTGTCTATTATTTCCTCTCTTATAAAGATGTGGGTTCTACTCACCCTCGGACACTTGTCCATTATTCATCTTTATTTTAGAGATGTGGGCTCTACTCGCCCTCGAACACTTGTTCATTTTTTATCTCTATTTTTCTTTCTTTTTTTCTTTTCTTAGGGAGGTAGGCTCTACTCTTTGTAGGACTTTTGTCCATTTTTCATCTCCCTTTTTTTTTTTTTTTTAAAGAATAGTCTACAACCCAAATCTCTTTTTTGCAATATTTGTGAGAGATAAATAGATGCAATGGAGCTTTTGTAAGATATTGGCTAGCAAAGAATGGGTAGGAAATATTTTTGGTTGCTCTCTCCCAAAATAGGAATAGAACATTTTTGATGGCTAGTGTGAAGTGATAGTGATATATATATGGTGGATAAGTAGAGTGGATATAGTGGAATAAAGTGGAGTGTGCATGATCAAAGATGATAAGTTTCTAAAGGTCAACAAAGATTGAACAAACTCAATGCAAAGCAAGCGGCCTATATATATAAATCAAAAGGTTTTCTAAATAGCATGTATATATGGCTGTGGTAGGAGGTTCACACTCTTGTCACATAAAAACTTATCATGTGCACTTTTTAAATATAAATCTCCGTAAATCTAGTGTCACTAAGAGTAAGATCAAATAGCAGCTCAGGACTATCATATATCATATCCATCAATTACCTAGACTTTAGAGCAAGCATTTTGCAAATGGATCTCGAGAGAATTTAAGCTTGAAAGCTAGGTACTAGAAAAGTATAACAACAGAGCAACTATTCATCATCTCCATGTTGGCAGATTTTAGGATTTATTTTAGTTGAGCAAAGTAAACTTTAATGTGCACTCTCTCTTCAATCTTTTATTCTCACTCAAAAAATATTATTTAAACTACTAGTCTCTAAAACAAAACAAACTAGACTCTTAACAAACTTAATTAGCTAGCAAAACTAATAAATATGTAAATATATAATTATAGATAGATAATACTTATCCGATAATCTGGGGTTGCACTCCCCAAGCTAGATTGGAGTGTAATCTTCAATGATGTAGAGGTTGAGGTAGTTGACATTAAGAATGGTGTCGATATCTTTCCTCTTCTTCTAATCAGAAATCTCAAATAGACAACAAAACTAGTGGAACTTGATTAAGCATTAGAGATTAACCACTTTGCTTGAGTTGCCCGAGATATATATATTTGAATTTTCTTTTATCATCATTTTTATTTATTTTATTTAATATATATATAAGATAAAGATTTATGCTTAAACAAACTATCTTTATTTTTTATGCCACCACAAAGAAAATAGCCTAGAGGTATTTAACCTCGGGGATACTAGTGTGGGGCTTAAAAATTTTCTCAAAACAAATGATAAAATATTTTTGTTATTTTTGAATGCATATATGAAATACTGAAAAGATAGACATGATAAAAATAAATTATGCAAGAAATTAAAATATGAATAACTTACCTACTTACCTTGCAAAGGTGAGGATTCAAAGATTTTGAGTCCTCCGAACAAGACTTCAAGTTCTCGCTCTTTACTCCCATGGTATATCGGTTGTCACAATCCTGTGGTACCGATGATTCTATAGTATCTTCTCGATGATGTTCTGGGAGATGTCTTCTTCTTTCTCCATCTTTTGGATGATGTACTCTTCTTTGGAGTAGTTGATTCTGTCTTCTCTATAGATGTTTCAAGTGTCGGAGACTTTACGTTTTTAGCTTTTAATTCTTTTTGAGCTTCTCTTAACAAGGAGAAAACTTGTTGATCTCTGTTCCACCAATACTCATCGCGTGCTTTCTCATATTCTTCCCATGATTCTCCTAATTCCTCGTGAGAACTCATCACTTTGCTTGTGAGACAAACTGTCTTTTTCTCGGTGAAAGTCGAGCAAGCTTTTCCTTGATATATCTGATTCTTCCTTTATTTCCTTATCCAATTTCTTCATGGCTTCTTTATGTCCTTTAAGATGATGTCCTAGTATTGAATCTGTTGGTATCATTGTACCATCTTCTGGATTCTTAATCCATTTCTTATTATGGCGACGACGAGCTGTCCTGCTTCTCCCCCTGGGATTTGTATATTCATTGTAACTATTAAAGTAAACTCGTACCTTTTCTTTAGAAAATTGGAAATGTATCTCTCCTGTATGGATGTAGATGATTGCACGTGTAGTGTTGAGGAACGGTCTCCCAAGCACTATTGGAGGGTCTTCTTCCTTTCCCATGTCCATGACTACAAAGTCAGTGAGAACATAGTGATCCATAATCTTGACTGGCACATCTTTTGCAATTCCTTCAGAACTCTATAAGATTGGTCTCGCCATCTGCAAAATGCACACATATGTTGGTTGCAACGGCAGTTTTCCAAATAATAATTCATATGTAACCTTTGCCATTAGATTTATTCCAGATCCAGTATCGCAATACGTATTATAAAAATTCAACTGATTAATAGAGCAATGAATCGTAGGTGTACCGGATCATCTTGCCGACGTAGCATTGGAGACCGCAATAAATGTTCATTATAAGATTTAATTTTATTTACTACCATTACCTTTGTAGGTCTGTGCCATCTTGTTCTTGTTCTGATTCTCGATTCCTCCTTCTATTATGATTATAAGGTTCCATCTTCTTTCTAGAATATAATGACTATTACCTTGAGGATAAATAAATGAGGTGTGTACCTTGTCCTTGAAAGTGAATTTCTCTTTCTTCCCTTTAATATTGAAAATAATCTTCGCACTGCTCGCATAAATAATAGCTTTAGGCGAGCACAAGAATGGTCTTCCGAGTATGATTGGTGCTCTTTCATTTCTTCCAAAGATCTACAACTGCGAAGTCTCGGCTGGGACATAAGAATTTCGATTCCCACATATACATCTTTAAGGATCCCCTCGATAACAAATTGATTGATCTCGCAAGCCGCAAGCACATATTTGTTTTCCAAAGTGGTTCACTATAAAGCTTTTCATAAATTACCTTGGGTATAATGTTGAAAATCACAGAGAGCATTGTTGAATGTGAGGTGTCCAATTTTGATTGTAATGACTGGTCTTCCTGGATCTTCCTTCTTAGATGGCATTGAGTCATCTAACCAACAACTCCCTGAGGTCTCTCTATAGTAACGACCTGCATTATAGATATCGACAAGATTTGCAGTTTCTAATTCTTCCCGGCTGCCCCTAATCTTTCCCCGGTGTGGTTAGCGGAACGTATAACCGAGAAATCTGAGATTCTATCATCTTATTAAAACTCGTGCCGATTCTTGATAGTCAAGAAAAAACTTTCTAGACGAGTGTTGATAAGTTCAAGAGCTTTATCATTAGTTGCTATCTTTCTTGACAGATTCTCCATAGTTTTTCTTTGGTTAACAAACGGATCTCTCAAAGAAGGTTGATAATTATTGAAATTGTTACCTTGATTGTTACCTTGGTAATTGCCTTGATAATTACTCGATAATTGGGCCTCTGTTGGTTCCAACCTTGATTCTCGCGAGGACGGAAATTGTTATTGTTGTTATTGATGAAATTAATATCCTCCATGATCTCTCGGATAATTCTTTCCAAAGTGTGGCCTAAGTTTCCACATTCTTCACATGTCATGCATGAGTCTTGGATTTGCATCACTGCCTTGGTTTGAGATTCTCTATCTTCTAGCTTCTTCATAATAAGGTCCATTTTAGCGTATAGCATATCTACTTCTTTAAGCCGGTGCATTCCCTCTTGCGAGTTTGACGTTCTTCACTCCAACCTTGGTTGGAAGCCATCTTCTCCACAAGCTCAGTAGCTTTTGTAATTGTAAGTGATAAGAAAGCACCACCACCTGCAAAGATCCATAGTTTCACGAGCACCGAACAAGCCCATGATAGAAAGTCTGCATTAACAACCACTTCTCCATCCCATGGTGTGGACATTCTGAAATATATTCTTGAAAACGCTCCCATGCTTCGGGGACTCATTCATCATGCCGTTGTTGAAAATTTGATATCTTCCCCTCAAGGCATTTGTCTTGCCTATCGGAAAGAACTTTGCTAGAAAGGCCGTGGAACATATATCCCATGTTGTATTCTTATCTTTTGTAGCATAAAACCATTGCTTAGCTCTTCCCAATAGTGAGAATGGAAAAAGACGAAGCAAGATTGCATCCTTGGATACATCCTTCATAGTGAATGTGCTGCAGATCTCTAAAAAGTGTTGGAGATGAGCACTAGCATCTTCATGTGCCTTTCCACAAAATTGACATGATTGCACCATATTAATGAGCCCTGGCTTAAGTTCAAAGCCTTTGTCTCCAATCTCTACCTCCGGTCCAACAAGAATATTGTCCGTGGTAGGAGCTGAAAATTCACGAAGTGTCTTGATTGCCATAGCTTCAAATTCAGATGTCAAATTTCTAGTAACTTAATTTACTTCCAATTCAGTAGACTTTGGTGTCTCAGATGATGATGATGATGATGATGGTAGTGTAGGAACTGGAGTTTGTCTGAGATTTGCTTTTGCCTGCCTGATTAATTTTTCAGGATCTTCAATAAAATTTTCTGGAAGATTTCTATTCATACACTCCCCTGCAAAAGATAAAAACAAAAATAGAAAACAGGGGTTGAACCTGTTTGAGTATGTGATAATGGGTTCTCAATGCATTAGGTGATGTAAAGTGATCTCTTGTTTCCTTATGTGATGTGTTTATAGGATTTTCGGCTAGCACCCTTTCTAACTAGTAAGTCGAAACAATACCAACTTAATAGGAATAACTCTGTCTAAGTTTTGGCTAATACCCTTTCTAACTAGGTTAGAAAGAAACTAGAAAAACTTATAAAGTTAGAAAAACAACATCTTCAAAAGTTTTTTTTTTTTAAATGTTTGACCATGCTTTCCCAAACTTGAAAAGGGTTTTGAAAAACAAAAGCCAAGAAAAATTTATTTTTCCGGATAGACTACGTCTTCCCGGCAAGAACGCGCCAAAATGCTTGTTGATATTTCTAACACGATCCTAATTAGGAAGGCGAGAGAAATATATATGGGATATCTATCTAATCATGTTAGCTTGGATATGGGATTAACCTCATGATCCAATAAAGCGAAGTTAGGCGGTGTTAGTAGTGGGATGTAGCTTAGCCACATTATCCATAGTGGAATTAATCTCACCAGGATATGAACTCAAGGTATACCACTCATTTCTAGGCATTACCTATACACTAGTCCTGTCACCCTAGCAATAACGCTCAAAGAAATGCGGGGCATGGTATTTATAGATTGGCCTTGATAAAAGATTGAACATGATATCTGCAAGCGCATAGATAGAAATACCAATTGTAGCACATCACCGGGAGTAATCCAGGTATCGTATTTATATTTTACCACAGGGAAGGGAGTCTATGGAAAGGTAGAGAGATAAGAGCTATCTAATGATTTTATAATATGATTTATTTATGAGATCATTCACTTTACAATATTATAATGCAGAGTAGCCATGAGCATCAAACATAACTCAACAGATAAGTCCAAGATAAAGATAAATAATATAATGATAATTGTCCAAGTCTAGGATTAACCTATGCCACTAATATCATACAAGCAATTAGCATGTTATAAATTAGAATAGAATGAATATTCCTAAGATACTCTTAATTAATATACATCTATGAATACTACAATTAGTGCAATACATCTAGCTATCATGGCAAGATTAGATTACTTCTATACATGGCAAGCATTACCAAAGACAAGCAAGGACGAAACTTGTTCATCTTCGTAATTAAAAGCTCGACGTGTCCTACATTCGGAGGGTGGACTCCAAAGGACTCAACAGGGCTGTCACCCCCGCGATCTACCACACGACCCGTAATGTAGGGTGCAATTGCGTATAAACATTGTATAAACACCACGCCACATTGCTTATCACCCAAATAGTGATCATCTATATGAGTGCTATACAATTCCATGCATAAAATATAAAGCAATCTTACTAAACTAAATATATAATCATAGCAAGCATAAACACATAGCAACAAGAATATAATAATTATAAAGATCAAAGCCATAACAATTGTATTCTAAATATAAGAGAACTTACGATTGAATACAAGAGAGAAGTCTCAAGAACGATCCTTGCTACTTCTTGACTATCGAGAACTCAAGATGAACTTGATCTTCAACTAGAACTAGTTATGTAGCTAATCTACTTCTAGTATGAACTAGAGCTTAGGTCTAGACTTGGCTGGACTTGGATGAATATGATTGATAATGAAATTGATATCAGCCCTCGTGGTCACCGGTCTTCTTATATAGTACTTGGCGATGAACATCAACCCTTGGATCAAACCGACCTTCAACAACGGTGTAGATACAACCTCAAGGTCGGTGGTAAACCGACATAAAAATGTGAGGGTCGATTGGGTGTCCCCACCGGGCGTCAGGCCTATGTGGCACCGGGCGGCGCCAGGTGGAGTGCCACCTCGGCTTCCCGCCTTCTCCGGTGTCCTCTGGGTATCTTATAGAATGTTTTAGTCCACTTTTTGGGTTGATTTGCTTCACGGATAAGTTTGATCTTTATTTGCCTTGTAATTGTCTTGAGTATTCTAGAACCTTCTCCATTATTCTCTGCATTTTCCTATCAAGTCCCCGAAAAGTCACGTAATACCAAAACTCATGGAATTATGTTAGTTCGACCCTAGACTTATGTTTAGTCTTTGACTTTAGCCCTTAATTCATATTAAATAACTTAAAAATTTATAGTATAACAAGTGTCAACAATGAGCGTGCTTGTTTTGGTCCCTGCTGCATGACGGTGTTACAAGAAGAGGATGATGAGTAAAGGTGAACCCTTGGGCAGGGTTGTCTGTGTAAATATGTTTAATGTTACTCCAATAAACTCCGGGTTGTAATATTACTACTTAAGTTAGTTTGAACAAATGGTTTGTAAAATTATGGTTATGTAATCCTTCCGCCGTTTACTCGATGTATTTTGAATAAAATGTTGTAATACCGAGTGACTTGTTAATGAGATCCCGTTCGAAGATTAATAGCACTTTCTAGATTATTGGGAACTCGTGCATAAAGATCGAGGTCTTAATGACAATGATAAGTGCATGTGGGCCCTGTAATTTAGGAGGTTCTGTTACAACCCTACTCTATCTACACACCTAGGTACCAAGTCAACTCAACTCGCGCTTCAAAAAAGACGCCAACTCAACTCAACTCAACTCAACTCAACGCTTGGTCGGACTGGGACATCGACACAATAAGCCTGTAAGAACTCGGTCGGATTGGGTCGTCGACACGAGCTTCCACTTGGAACCACTAGGTGCTCCACAACTGAGGCAGCAAGCAACTAAAGACTAGCAAAAAGAAAAAGAACGACTAAAAACAAAAAACTACATCTACTCCACCACTGCCACGAACCGCGCAACAAAACTGCGGAAACGACGAGCAAGCCCTGCCCGAGACGTCCCAATCGAGCCGAACTCCATAGCAACGCCTTCAAGAAGGTCACGATGCCCAAGCGTTGCCGTCACTCATCCAAGACAGGACCGGGTTTTCACCCGTGGATAGTGTTGGGAACGCAACGCCCTCAACAGGGGAACGGCACCCGCGGGTGTCACCGTCGCTAGGCATACGCCCAAAGAACCCATAAACACCGGCTTGATCAAGATGTCGGGTCCCCGCCAGGTACCAAATTCGCCGTCGCCAGACATCCAGCAGAAATCTCACCGTGAGTCGACGCGCCAGCCACGCAAGTGGCCGCATAGCTGCACCAGCACCCCACCATCAAACCTCTGCCGAAGACCAGCATCCCGCCGCCGTGCACGTCCACCAGCCGCGCGCACCGCACCTGCCCCCACCATGGATGCCAAGGCCTCCGTCCTTCCAATGAACGCCCCGCGACGGAGGACAGGGTCATGAGGAAGGGACGACATAGACGGAGACCGCCCTCAACACCAAAGACGAAGCTCCAACGCCGCCGCAAAGCGGCCACCATCGTGAAGAAGGAGGGGACGAAAGAGGGAGGGAACCCCGCCGCCGCCACCTACGCCCAGATGGCACCACTCACCGCTCCGGCGAGCCCCAACGGACAAGCTGCCGCCATCGGGGCTGGCGCCGCCGCAGACCACCACGGCACCTCGTGCAAGCCACAACCACCACCCACCCACACCACCACGGCATCGCCGACGAAGACACGCCATGACCGCCGAGTTGCGCCTTAGACGCCGGAATCAGCACCGGACGCACCGCCACGCGCCCGCCGAGCCACCAAGGGGCAGCCGCCATCCACCGCAGATCCGCGGGGAACCGTGCCGGAGGCCCATTCCACACCGCCCGGCCCGGCGGAGTCGCCGCAGCCGGCCGACCAGCCACCACGCCGCCATGCCACCCCACCACCCACGAGCCCTTGCCACCGCCGCATCACCAAGCCCCACGCCGGCCCCACCACCGCCGGCGTAACCAGCGTAGATCCGCATAGGAGCCACCGGATCCGGCCGCCGAGGCACCTGAACTTGCCTCGCCGGGGCGCCGTTCCCGCCCGCCCCGCCGGGCGGCAACCCACCCCAAAGAACGGCCGCGCCCGCCCCGGGCGAAAGGAAAGGAGAGGAGCTGCCCCCGCCGCCACCTTCCTTCCCCGCCGCGCTGGCTTCCTGGCGGCCGGCCCGGCGGTGGCGCGGCGAGGGGAGGGGGTGGGGGAGCGGGCGGGGCGGTCGGGTTGCGCTGGGTCCGCCCGTGTTGCCCCCCGCGCTGGGGACGACGCTGGGCAGGAGATGTAGCGTGAATGTGTGCTCTAACTATCCCTCAGCTTGGTAAGTAGGCATCAAGTCACAACGGTCATCCAACTTCCCATATATGATGTCCAATGCCAGTCTCGTTTAAAGATATATAGACCCAAATAATTTTCTATTGAAAAACAAAAGTACCATGTCGTACTGCACGTGGACCAGTTTATAAGACAGTTTATCATAACATGATCTCCTTTTATTGCAAGTAATTAGTCTCAGACCAATACAAGTGGTGTCACTATAGTGACGAGTCATGTATAACTTTTGGCCCAACTAAAAGATCTAGTTCCGAAACATTTAGTTTCGGAGGACACCTTTTGAAAATTGAAATATTAGGTTTCTTGGCCTAAACTTAGAAAAATTCCCCTCCACCCCTCCTATAAGAAGGCCTCCAGCCTCAAACAGATAGCTGCAGGAAGGAAATCCAAGCAACAAACTTTGCATCGTGGCCTGTTCTGTTCTCGCCAGGAGAAAGAAAGATGAGGCCTCAGGTGATACTTGGCGTCACTCTAGCTGTTCTCACCGTCCTCACAGCTGATCTGCCGCTCGGCAAAGGTGACGAGTCAGAATCCACTTGCGTGCATGCCCCCTAAATTTTCTCCTGGATCATCACTTAATATACGTTATTCATGCATGCACACTACTGAAAATTTTGACTCAACTACTTGCTGTTATTGGTGGCCACAGGGTACAAGGAGGAAGCTGGAGCGGCCGTCGCCGCGGACGCTGCTGGCGCGAGCTCGTGGCCGTGCTGCGACGACTGCAGTTATTGCCTGACGATGAACCCGCCGAAGTGCCGGTGCAATGACATTTCGCTGCACGAGTGCCGCCCGGAGTGCAAGAAGTGCGTCAGGTACACGCTCACCGCCGACGACGATGGCATCGAGATGCCGGCCACCTCCACCGCAGGCCGTCCTGGCCCCGTCCGCACCTACCGCTGCGAGGACCTGCTCACAAACTTCTGCGAGCGCCGATGCACGCCGGCGCCGGCGGCAGCGTTCCTGGGTGAGGCCTTCTGATCTGACAGGCCAGACGCTGGCCGTCTGCTGCGTGCAGGGCAACTCGAGTTTGCGTCTCCTTGAGCTTTGTCAGGGAAGAAACAAATAATGTCGTAGTGTGTCTCTGAATAAAGAGCCATGCCATGCTCATGCATGATGCATGCTGTGCTCAAAGCACTGTCGTTAGCTGGTTTTCAGTTACCAGCTGCTAGAGTTGGTAGGATGCTACCTTTTGCATGCGTGTGTACCTTTACCTTGCATGTTGTCGAGTGTTTGCAGGTTGTTACTACTAAGCTGCTTGTTTGTGTGACTGAAAATTCTATCTGCTTAATAAAATATGTGCCTCTGCGTGATCTAAAAAAGTGTTGTCGTGTGTTTGCAGTTATGGTCACGACGACTCAAGAGTTTTGAGGAGAGTAGCCTTATTCTTTGTATTGCCCAAAACTTTTGCTGCGATGCCCAAAACGTTTTGGAGGACACTAATCTTTCTGCAGGCAGAGGACATAAACGGGAGGGTCTGAACACGGGGTCCACGGCCGGGCAGAAAGCCCCCACACCGTCGACGCGGAGGGCCACCCAGCTGGGCTAACGCTCACAAGCGAGGAAAGCCCATGGCTTGAAATTCTCAAGGGCCCAAAAAATGGATCAAGAATGCCCTAGGCCCGCACTCGGATGGGCCTACATGGAACGCGATCACTCTCGCTGAGGTCAGCATGTTCGCTTGTCTTGCCTTATCTTCTTTCAGCTCAGCCAAAATCAGCCATCAACTAAAATTAGCCCAACATTCCGTCCTCTATTCCCATTATGAATGAGCACTCTTCTAAAAAATGGTTGGTGCAGAGTTTCAATTTTAACACAGGAGCACAAGGGATGGAGTAGCATGGAACACAATGATTTCATCTTATCTTATATTCATTGAGATATATAAATTTTTAGCATCCTACCGAATGTTCACTCTCCAATTAGCACCTTACCGGTTGCCGCTATTTTTTTAGCACCGTGCTGCTGCAAACTTCTACATTTTTAGCACTTTTTTGCTTATGTGGCAGCCCACCTCACCTCTCCACGCTGAAACCAGGCTACAAAAAGACGCTCAATGCCCCTGCCATCCCGTTATCCCCTTCCTCCGTTCTGTTCGGTAAAAAAAAGCAGGTCATCCCTTCCCTCTCCCCTTTCCCTGCTGACGCGTGGGTCCCACATGTAAGCTCCTTCTTCAACCTCCCGCCATGACTACACAGCAAGCTAGATCGAGGGGAGGAGAGGGGAGCAGCTCGTCTAGTAGCCCAGGCTGCCGCGCCGCCGCCGCCCGCCGGCGCGTCTAGCAGCCAGGCCGCCGCCCATTGGAGCTCGGGAAGGGCCCCACGCGGTACTACTGCTGGGAAGCCGCCGGCGCGAAAGCACCTTACCACCTGCCGGTGTGCTCGGGCGGCGCGGCGGCGTGGCCCTCCCCCCGTCGAGCGGCGGCGGCCCTCACCGTCGAGCGGCAACGCGGCGCGCCCAGTCCCCATCCCACGGCGGCGCGGCGTCCCAGTCGTTCCGTCCCGTGAAAACGAAGAAGAGAAGGGCTTCAACGCAATTGAATTCTATCTCAGGGTTAGTTAGGTAAAAGCGCTAGAAATAGAGTTTTCCAAAGTAAGGCTTAGTGAATTTCGAAATAGCCTAGGGGTCATGATGCAAAACATTTCTTTTTTTTTTAACGAGACATAGGAAACGAGGGGATCGATGTCTAGGGTAGGGGCATTCAAGTCTTTTTGCAGCCTGGTTCCAGCGTGGAGAGGTGAGGTGGGCTGCCACAGCGGTTCAGGGTTGATGTCTGGATACGGCTGAGAGCTTTCTCTTTCCATAGCAACGACAGTTAATAGCACTAAACTTGTTATATTGTTTGAACAGCAGATTAAACACAATTTTATAAAGAAACCAATCCAGGGAATGTTGACATAGCAATGACTAGACGCCAACTTGAGATATTGAGCTTGGACTTAATGACAGACCATCTTTGAGTTCATTGATGCTGAAAAAAACACCTTAATCTATTAGTACTCTTCTCTAGTAAAGAAATCTCAAAAGCATAATAGTTTTATTATGAAAATCATATTTTTAATTTCTAAAAAGATAAACATGCATCTGGCAACACACATCAAATATAGAAGAAATTCAATCCAACATAGATGAAGCCAACGGTGACACCTAAGGCTACGTTGGGTAGATGACATGAAAAGATCCGGCCAGCAGCTACTGGGATTATATTGCGATGTCATGCCTGCTTGGAAGTAACCCCACGAGGCCGGGGGCCATGGTCATCGGCCGAGTACCACTGGAGCAGCATCCAGACCAAGGATGTCCCTATATATTGAAATTAGGGATCATGGTCATCAAAGTAAACTTAATACAGTGCTAATTTAGCTGTAGCCGGCATAAAAATTAAGTTTGTTCAAGTATGCATGCATGTGTCGTACCTGCGATGAAGGTGAACGAGGCGAGACTAGCTGCACTAATGGCGTGGTACACCACGCACTCGACGCACAGGAAGCCGATGACGTAGGCGAAGGACAGGAAGGTGGCCACGTAGAGAGGCTTGCTGCTGAGGTTGAAGGCGCACAGGAAGCAGAGCGTGCACGACAGCAGCGTCCACATCGCCATCGTGCGCCCGTGAACGCCGGTCACTGAAAGACCACCAGCAGGGTATGTATACCGTACAACTTACAAGTTGAGAGCTCAGCATGGAAATTGAACTTTGAAGGTTACTAGCACGCACCCTGTATCTCGGAGAAGATGTTCGAGCAGAGCGATGCCGAGCCGAAGAAGCACGACCAGGTAAGCGCGGCGCGCAAGGCGCCGACAGCGATGAGCCACCACCCCAGTGCCGGGGGCATGCCGCGCTTCTTCAATGTGCCGGCCATGGTTGCTTGATTGGGTACCTAGCTAGGTCCAACGACGACGAAGACAACATGGAATGTGTTGTTTCTGCCTCACTCTATTTATAGGGTACCGAGGGCTAAGACTATGTGCAGTCTTCATCCTTTAAATGCACCATCTATCTGTCCTAGTCACTAACATTCTCTGCTCTGTACCAATTTCTCCTACACCCATCCATCCTTTATATGTCTACTCTATACCAACTACTATTAGTGGGGCCTACATATAATTTTATCTAAATATAGAAGTGTGAGATCTTGTTTTGAATTATTTATTAAAACAAATTTAATGGAGTAATCACAATTTATTTAATTTAGTTTTTTGGTTTGTAAGTTATAACATTTTGTAGTTACTTGAATAAGAGGATCCGCCACTGCCTGCTCCCATCTCTCTCCTCTCTCTCCTACGCATGTGGTTGCTTCCGGTAAAACGTCCAGTTCAGCGGCAAGTGCGGCTCCCCTGCGCCACATTAGCCGGTACCGGGCCCCACTGCACAATTTTCTCATGCCAAATGCTTGTACCGGATTGTTTCAAGCAGAGCAGTGCACCTAGTCTATGTAGTGCAAAAACATTGTTCCTATCCACCAGTAGCCAATTGTGTTGAGGCACAATTGTCAATGTTGGATGCACGGGCGGGGCTACGTTGGCCGGACTGGAGCGGCCACACCGACGCCGAAATCGTAAAAGTAGCTGCACCCACAGGCCAGCACGGAGAGCCCACAGCAGCCAACAAAGCACAATCTCACGTATGTAGGTAGCAGTCGTCCGCCGCGGCCGTCCGTGACTCTTCAACTGGTCGATTCCACAACAAAAAATCTGATGAACCACACCTAGCCAGTCTCTGGTTTAGTCACACTATCATGCACTGATTTTAGAAGCTCAGCTTGATAAGTAGGCATCAAGTCATAACAATCTTCCCACTTCCCATATATGATGTCCAATATAATGTTATAGTCTCGTCGATCTTAAGATAGTCCGAAATAATTTTTATTTCTGTTGAAAAACAAAAAGTACCACATCTCCTACATGTGGACTAGTTTATAAGACAGAGTTTATCATAGCATGATCTCCCTTTATTGGTCAAATTCCTATAAGCTCGATTATAAAAGGCGAAATGAGAGGCTGTTTGGATTCGTAACTTCTTCTGAAAGCTCGCTTATAGCACCGCACAGAGCAAAAATACCAGAGTACCCTTACACAGGATGATTGATTTATGCTCGTGGTACAAATAGGGAAGGGTAGAATTGTCTATTAACATTAGAAGCTGGGTTGGATCAGCTTGGCAAATTGTAAGAATTTGAATTCTCTAGATTTTATAAGCTGGTTGGAAATAGAAAGCTGGATTGTTTGGGTGCTCTTAGATTGCACAATCTGGAGCAATCCAAACGGGGACTAGGGCAGCCTCAATAATTTGTGTCGACCTGCGGCTGGACAGCGTTCATGTGCGCTCGTCGATCTTTCCGGCGTGCGAGCCCAAGTGGATGGTCATCGTACGCCTCGAAAAGACGACTCATCAGATCACATGCATGGGTCTGCGTCACCGCGACGGTACTTCTGCAGACGTTTCAGGCATGTGGCCACCAGACCCCCGGAAAACCACATCACAGACGTGGATTGAGCATAATCAGAGACGCGGAAAATCCACCGGATGAACCATAAATCCACTATATAATATAATGTGCATTAACTACCTAAAACCAGCCATTACAGTAGATTTTAATATTTCCACCCTTGTATCTCTTCTTCGTCCCACCCCACCGGACAGACCATGACGACACTGATTTGCTAGATCAACATGTTGAACATTTCTCCAACATTTCACCTTGGATTCTTTGCTGCATATTTCACCCCGTGAATGTACCAACATGGCAGGCTCAATAATTCGCTCTTCGTCGTCGTGTGCCACAGTGCAGTGGTGTACTAAGGTACTAGCAGCTAGCTGCTGCTGCCGTGCCCATCATCTTGCATTGTCTGCGAAAATGAGCATAGATGGGCTAAACGAGCCAAAAGCAGTGCAATGCCTACAGTAGCTGTTAGCCGGTGCCAGTCATCTTTATGTTTGAGATTTTTGTGTTTTATCCCGTACTTCTTTTTTTCTTTGTTCAGGTAATATATATGCAAATTTCTTTATTTTTTATCAGATATATGCAAATTTCTTTGATAACGGTAGGAGATGTACCATTGGTACTTTTAATGGTTTATATTAGTATACTGGCCATTTAATTAAGACAGGTCAGTAGTCAAAACCTAGCTAATTTGTATTCTTGAAAATGCTCACTCTCCCTACACGTACTATACTCGATTCCTATACAAAATGGTCAACATATATGAAATAGATACAAAATGGATATTCATATCCAAGAACTTTTAATATGCATGCATGAAATCCAACTGTAATACGGATAAGTGGATATCTATTTCCACCACGCCGTGCGAAGGTGATCGACCACTAACCAGCTACTAGTAGGTCACAACTCGTCAGTGTCACACGCTGAGCTTATCCGTCCTCTCTTATAGTCTTGTTCTGCGTGGGAGCTTGTATTTTTGTTGGCTCTAATCTTCCATATACGCCAGTGAAAGTGATACCTCCATTCTAACGTCGTCGTTGTTGTCGTTGGGCCACTTAGTGCGTGTTTGATTTCGTGGCTCCGCAAGGCCTGGTCGGCGAGCCTGGCCGTGGGCAGCCACGGCCTGGTTGCTTTGGGCCACAACTCTTGTTCGATGAATTTGGTCCCAGTGAGCCAGGTTCTATTGGGATTATGTTTGATTTGGGCCACAGATGAATAGGATCACCCTACATCTGAAATGTGGTGAAGTTACCCTCCTCTTTCTCTTTGCAGTATTCTATCGAACGGATGCTAGGCGTCGGCCATGGTCGCCCGAAGGCCGTAGGTGGCGTAGCCACGCGGCCGGCGGACTGCTGGACAGTGGCGGACCCATCGGGCGTGGGGCGATCGTCGCGACCATGGCCGACTTCACAGCTGTTCTCGCGAGACATGGTGGAGGTCCGTCCGACCCCGCTGTCGCGAGTGTTGTCATCCGTGAGCGCGGGGAGGTGCGCCCGCCCTATCGTCGCGAGCACCGCCGGCCCACAGCGCTAGGGAGGTCCGCCCGCCCGCCACCGCGAGCACCGTCTTCCTAAAGCGCGGGAGGTCCGCCGCGCGCTGGGAGGTCCGCCCGCCCGCCACCGCGAGCGCGTCTTTCTTTGAGCGCGGCGAGGTCCGCCCAGCCCCGCCACCGCGAGCGCCGCTTTCCTGAGCGGGGCGGTCCGCCCGCCTCGCCACCGCGCCGCCGTCTTCCTGAGCGGGGCGATGTCAACCCGCCCCGCCACCGCGGCGTATTCCTTCGGCGCGGGAGGTCCGCCCCCTCCCGCGAGCTTTGGCGCGCCGTCCGCGGGCGCTGGGAGGACCGCCCGGCCCGCCGCCGCGAAGCGTCGTCTTCCATGACCGCGGGAGGGTCTGCCCCAGCCCTGCCGCCACGAGTGCGCGCGGGCTCGGGGAGCTTCACTCAGCCACGCCCGCTGAAGCGCGGGCGGGAGCTCCGCCCCGACCACCGCGGCCGCGAGCGCTGGGAGCTCCGCCGCCCCCCGCCAAGGGCGTGGGGAGCTCCACCCCGGCTGACGCGGTGCCACTCCCGGGCCGCCGGTGAGCCACCCATGACCGGGCGCTGTGTAGGTGAAGGGGAAGAGGAAGGTGACCGTGGGGAGGTAACCATAGACGAGCTTAAGTGCCGAAACGAGCCTGGCTCCAGAGAAACGCTCCTTGGTTGCGTTCGGCCAGAGCTAAGAGAGAGAAAACTTTTTGCATCCAAAGAACCAGGCTGGGGAACAGGAAAATGAAATCAAACGCCGAAGCCTGTCGGACGAGCTCAGGCACAACTTTCTGGCCCAAATCAATCACGCGCTTACTGATTGTCCGGCGACGGCAGGCTCAATAATTCATCTCTCGACTAGGCGCTGGACGGTCATGCATGTGCTTGTGTACGTTCTAGCACTGCCTTTCCGGTCGTGAATGTAGCATTTCAACCCGTGAACGCACGGAACAATAGTTCGCTCTCTTGGCTGGCTGTGCGCTACAGTATTACCAGGCCACTGGCAGCTATTGCTGCGGTGTGTTCATCCTTTCGGTGAAAAAGGAGACAGATGCATGGGCACAAAGGAGCATTCTGAGCCAAAAGTAGTAGCTAGCAGGGCCTAGCACTAGCCAGCGTCAGGCATCTTGAATAATCCTCATCCATCTTTTATGTTTTTCTTTGTTGTATATGACATTTTGTTATTGTTTGACTATAAAAAATTACTAATTATGTTTTGTATAAATTTTTCTTTTAATTATACTGTTTCTTTGCAGGTCTGATCGATCACAGGTTTCCTTCTCAATTTAACCTTATGGACTTTGTAGCCTAAGTCAACATACATGTGGACATAAGTCTTTGGACGTCATTGTAATAACTACCTGTATATTCCTTTCTCAGTCTACACACAAGTATTTATGGACAAAATCATCTATTTCTACTATGTTTTGCAATGAAAGCTAGAGCGTGGCTTCAAGGTTTTCTAGTCACTTGCCAACCCCTACAAGTACAAGCCTTCACTTCAAAGTTAACTGCATAAATCTGGCACTTAAGAAAAATGTTGGCCACCAAGTCAAATCCTTTTTCTAGCAGTGCATAAATCTGTTGACCGTCACTTGTACTTTTCTGGCCCCACAAATTAAGACATCATGGTGCTTAAGGGATTTGGATTTGGCAATTTGCATTTAGATCTTCGATGATATCTAGGATTATTATTTTTAGTCATGCTACTGGCAATCTTTGATCTCAAGACAAATTTCTCGATGATAATGTCTTATATTTTTTGAGCTGAAATCATATCCTATCTTGTCTTGCGTTTCCACAACTTGATGTTCCACAGCAAAGAATCTGATGAAACACACATAGCCATTGTGTTCTTCAGTCTCTAGCTTAGTGACACTATCACACACTGATCTCAGAAGCTCAGCTTGAAAAGTATGCATCAAGTCAAAACAATCATCCCACTTCCCATATATGATGCCCAATGCTGTAGTCTAGTGTGAAGATAGTCCCAAATAATTTTCATTTCTGTTACTACGTGTAGTTTATAAGACAGAGTTTATCGTAGCACGATCTCCCTTTATTGGCTAGTAATTAGTCACACCAATGCAGGTGGTGTCACAATAGTACGTGATGAGTCATGCATGACTTTTGCCCCCACTAAAAGTTCTAGTTCCTAAATATTTAGTTTGGACACCCTTTTGAAAATTGAAATATTAGGTTTCTGGGTCTAAACTTAAAAAAATTCCCCTCCACAGCCCTCCTATAAGAAGGCCTCCAGCCTCAAACACATAGCTGCAGAAAAGAAATCCAAGCAACAAACTTTGCACTGTGGCCTGTTCTGTTATCGCCAGGAGAAAGAAAGATGAGGCCTCAGGTGATACTTGGCGTCACTCTGGCTGTTCTCACCGTCCTCGCAGCTGATCTGCCGCTCGGCAAAGGTAACGAGTCAGAATCTCTTATTTCGCCAGGATCATCTCTTATTGTACATTATTGATGCATGCACACACTACTCAAAATTTTGACTCAACTACTTGCTGTTATTGGTGGCCACAGGGGACAAAGACGAAGCTGGAGCGGCCGTCGCCGCGGACGCTGCCGGCGCGAGCTCGTGGCCGTGCTGCGACGACTGCAGTTACTGCCTCAGGATGAACCCGCCGAAGTGCCGGTGCGATGACATTTCGCTGCACGGGTGCCGCCCGGAGTGCAAGAAGTGCGTCAGGTACACGCTCACTGCCGAAGAATATGGCATCGAGATGCCGGCCACCTCCACCGCAGGCCGTCCCGGCCCCGTCCGCACCTACCGCTGCGAGGACCTGCTCACAAATTTGTGCGAGCGCCGCTGCACGCCGGCGCCGGCGGCGGTGTTCCTGGGTGAGGCCTTCTGATCGGACCGGCCGGACGCTGGACGTCTGCTGCGTGCATGGCAACTCGAGTTTGCTTCTCCTTGAACTATGTCAAGGAAGAAACAAATAATGTCGTGGATTGGCTCGATGCTTGCTCTTGCTTGTGGTTGCTGTTGTAGTAGTGTGTTTATGAATAAAGAGCCTTGCATGCATGCTGTGCTCAAGGCCCTGTCGTTGGCTGGTT
The DNA here is from genome assembly GCA_015847255.1 of Hyparrhenia diplandra. NCBI lineage: Eukaryota > Viridiplantae > Streptophyta > Magnoliopsida > Poales > Poaceae > Hyparrhenia > Hyparrhenia diplandra. The sequence continues at coordinate 131,506 of JADLZK010003365.1, read as the reverse complement.
TTCAGTAACCAGCAAGATCGAGCTTGTGAGGTGCTTTTTGCTTTGTTCCCTTTTGTTTGCAACATGTGTGTGTAGCATGTGGTCGTGTAATAATTCATCTGTCAAATGCCAAAACTTTTTGTAGCACACCAATTTTTCCAGCACCTCTGATGGAAGGGAGGTCTCGCGTCGTCTGAACTAAGGCTGGACGAAAAACTCAAAACTCGCTAGCTCGCCGACTCGCTCGTTAATGGCTCGCTCGAGCTCGACTCGTTTTATAACAAGCCACTCGTTTTGTAATGAGCCAACTCGTTTATATAACGAGCTAAGCTGAGCTGGCTCGCGAGTCGCCATGAGCCATAACGAGCCAAGATAAATAACAAATATTATATAGATCAATATAATCGATCAGTAGAGGACAATGTATCATGGTCATAAACTATAATATAATTATATTTCTCATTGCAAAATCCATATGTATTTTGTTTATTCATTTTATATATGCATGTGATGTGTTTTTCGTTGATTTACGGTTAAAATCTTTGTGCGTATGTTTTTTGTGCTTTGGCTCGCGAGCCAAACGAGCCAGCTCGAGCTCGCTAACGAGCCGAGCCGAAGCTAGCCTTTTGGCCTGTTTTATAATGAGCCATAACGAGCCGAGCTACTAACGAGCCGAGCTATAACGAGCCGAGCCACTAACGAGCCGAGCTGGCTCGATATCCAGCCCTAGTCTGAACATGATCCACAGCCAGAGAGAGAACCCCCAGCCATAGGCCCATACGCAGCCAGGCAGCAAAATTGCCGTAGCTCGACACAATGAGCAATTCAACGTAGTGCTGCTCCCTCAGTTTTTACAGATAACGAAGGTTTATGGCTTCATTTAGTATCTTTTGATGAAGATATATCAAGCTAAGACTCTTAGATGTTGGAAATGGTGCAAATAAGTTTTGTTTGGAAAAACAGCTTGAAGCTATGGAAAAACTTGAGCAGCCTTGTCGATGAAGCTATGGAAAAACTGTGAGAGAGCATAAAAATATTAACTGTTTTGGCAAAAAAAAAAAAAATATTTGAAAAATGGTGATCAACAACTTTATGCATGGCGGAGAGAGGGAAATGGGATGCCCAGAGAGCTGTTAATGAAAGCTATTTTGTCAGTTTCTTGGCCCCTTTCTCCATTCTGTGAGAGAGCATAAAAATATTAACCAATAATTTGTTTTGAAAAAAAAGAGCTACGATGAATATTTACCTGACAAAGTAACTTTTTCTTTTTATTTATTTCAGCTCAATCTTTAAAAAATATATTTGAAAAAAATGGTGTTTGGTAAAGAAACACTTAGCAGCTCAGCTGAAGCTGTGCCAAAAAACAAGCCCCTAAATTAAATAGTACACCTATATATCTTTACACGGTTTTTCAGACGAATTATGATTTTTAAATATTGCCCACTAAATTTTATGGTGTCGATTATGTGGAGTCCAACGATGCCCAAATTTTTATGGGCCTACACGAACCGCGATGACTTTTTATATTTAGAAGGTGGGTCATCATCAAAGCACAAATTATCATGGGCCTAAATGAAACACAATGGCCTGAATGCAGAGCACAAATTATCATGGGCCTAAATGAAACACAATGGCCTGATTGACGCAAGGGGTTGATGAATCGAAACTGGCCTATCGTTTGATGGGCTTAGTGCGGCGTCAAACAAAACCAGGGTTGATGTGAAGGAACATAATATTCAAAAAGAAGAACATCACGCCTTTCAATAACCCAGGGTTGTCTTTTGAGAACAAACAACAAGTTTTCATGACTTTGAAGCCCAATACTTATCTCTCCAGGCTTTCTTCATATCCTCTCTAATCGCTGAGATAGGGATGTCTCTTGAAGGAATCATGGGCGCCACCTTGATGAGCAAAGAAAAATCAAAAATCGCATCATCCTCATTCACTTTTTTGCTAGAAATGGCAAGAGTTTGGACGGCTGAAGAAAGGTCCATCTCCGGCGTGACAGGTACGATGGGAAGGGGATCTATAGGAGGTGGATCAGGGGGGTAGGAGGGTCCGGTTCATGGGCTTTGGAGTGGGATGGGACTGATGACAAGTGTGGAAAGATGTGAACCTTGGGAAAAAGTTGGATAGGCCTAGGAGGATGAAAAAAATAGGGACAAAGGAATATATAGGACTCTGTAGATTATACATAAAGGACCTTAAAGAAAACACTTAAGAGTAAGATAGAAAGGACTCAAAAGCAAAGAAAAAGGAGAAACAAGAAAACCAGAACCAAGAAAGAAGGATCGAAACCAAAGAAAACCAGAAAAAGACAACTGAACCAAGCAACACTTAGATACAAGAGGAGAAGAGAAAAGATTAGTAAACGACACAGACAAACCTAGGAAGTGGGGATGTAGATGAACAAGCTTTGGGGATGAGAGGAGCATGCAAGGTTGAGAGGAATTCTGCTACTGTAGCACTAGCCGGAAGGCTGCCCAAAGATGAGGGCCGGTACCTTTGGTTGTTTGGTGGGATCACTCCCTTTCACATACCTAGTCTTGGAAAGATGTCATTCTTTTATGTCTATGGTCATTGTTTTTCTTATTTTAGAAGTTGATGTAGACTTAGTTTCAGAGAACATTAGGTGGAGTTTTTTTGTATGTAACCATTAAATCGTGTAATGATTTGACGATATTAATGTATGATGCGTTTAGGGATTTAAAAATGACTGAATTCCACGAATAAATTTAAAATTAAAAAAAACAAAAACGCCAGTTACTACGACAAACACTATAGGTTTGAATTATAAACCGTCGTCGATGACAGAAACAACACTCTCGGATGCATTAATCAAACGACAATGTCAACTGTAATAACGCTTGTCAGGTTAAAATTCAACCGACAGTGTTAACAGAATGATCACTGTCGGGTCCACAATAAACCGATATTGTTATCTCCTCGCTCTAATGTCGGCACAACTAACCCGATAGTGTTATTTCCCTCAATTCTGTCGGTTCGTTCAAGCCCGATAGTGTTCTCAATATCAACATTGTTGTTTGACTTCCGAACCGGCATTGCTTTGATAAAAAATGCTACCGGTCGAAGGAGCACCCGACAATGTTCGATCACAGCGGTTGGACAGTGAACTGGCACTCTATCTTCAAATCACCGCCGTTCATTTTCCATCAGTGAAGGGATTTTTGGACCCGGCACTGACGTACTGATCCGTGTATTTCTTTGAACCTTATCCGATGTCGCTTTATATTACATATGAAATGTAACATGAAAGCCAAAGTTTAGGTGCTTCACATATGCACATACTGATCAACCAAAGCAGCAATGAAGAACACTACAATCATGATGCAATGTTTACACATTCATATGAGTATATTGCAAGGAGATAAGTTACTGCAGAAATATTTGGCGTATGAAGCTGGAAGCGTTTCCCTAGCTCACGGGCCTGAACTCCATACCCTCAACGATTATACCTTCCTTCCAAAAGTGGTCGCTCTTCTCATAGATATCGGCAATAATCTCTTCGGCTTCTGCTAGTCTTCTATTAATTACAAACCCTCCCAGATAGAGCTCCAACCAGCCATCCTTCCGTCTTGCCGGATAGTTCACACTGTCTGCAACGACAGCTCTTTCATCGATGCATACCCTGCTCTTTGATATTACCTTGCCACTGGACAGTCTGATCGACGATCCCTGCTCCGCTGGGAAGCGGGTTTCATTGTTGCGCCTAAACAGGAGGTAAACCTTATAGGTAGTACCTACTTTGAAGTCTCTGGCTGGTATGTTGCCAATGATGTGGAACCAACACACATTTATCAAAACTGGGCACTCTGCAAACCTATATGTCATCCAGAAAAAAAAAGTAATAGAATTATTTGAACGGATCACAGCAGTCATACTTATTCTCATCATATCGAAATTATACAAACTTAATTTCCATCAGATCAGGAGCCAACGTCCCCAATATACTACAAGTGAGATGCACACTTCATAAGGAAATAACATTGTTCCAAGTAGATGGTACTTTCACATGCCCAACACGGCCGTATTCCCCGGCGGAGAAAACTGGCCATCGGGGGCCTCAACCACCACGCCAGACGGGCTTCGTGCCTTGCACTAGCTGCGGGTGCCCATGGCCGCACGCAAGTTAAGGATGCGGGTGCCCACGGCCACGGCTGCCCCTGCCACTAGTCCCACCATCGTTATATTGAGTTGTCTTATTAAGTGCTAGTTGGTTTAGGGAAAAGTTGGTTAAGATAGTAAGTCAAGTTAGTTAAGATAGGAAAGATAATCCGAATCCGATAAGGATCTCCTAGGTTGCTTAGGAGTCGAGACCTATGGGAATTATAAAAATTTGGTAGGATCTAACGGATCAAATCAAATAATGGAAAGAGTGAAAGCTCCTTTCCCTGCTCTTTCTCGCCCAAGCCCTAGTCCTATACCCCATCCGCCGCTGCCTCCTGCGCCGCCACCACCACACGGCTTCCCTAGTCGCCGTTGCCCACGCCACTGGCCGCCCACCCCGGCGAACCCTCTAACATCCGGTATTGGAGACCGAGTCGATCCTTCGGGCGTCCATGACCTCCACTTTCACCGTCACGAAGCCACTATTCCTGGAGTTCTCTAGCAACCTTTGTGGCAAGCTGAATGAGATGCAACAGCAACTCGTCCGTCTCAACACCCACCTCAATGATATCTAGCTGGCACAAAACCACGATGCAACCATGGAGGGCGTCCAGGCCAGGCTGGAACGCGAGGCTGCCTTTGATGAGCTCACTACTAAGACACAGAACATCATGATTGACGTCGACAAGTCCTATCTCCGGAGCAAGATAGAACAACCCCTCCGACATTCTGCAGAGCGCAACGAGGTCACCAATACCTTGTTCCCGATGATGGAGATACAATCGGATCATAGCTCTCCATCTCAGGAGTCAGGAGAACCTACCGGCTTCCCCCCGACAACGACCCTAACACTCAGCAGATCATAGATGAGGTTGCCAACACCTTGTTGCCAAAGACGGAGGCTCAACTACAATAAAATTTCACAACTGCCATAGGGTGCCAACCTACTGGCACCACAGGAACCCGTCCCACCGCCTCAAGATCTACCTGATGCGCATGTAGTAGTGTGCGCCGTTACTCCAGCCACCCCGCGTTAACCAACCGTGGCACGGCTGACAACGCCAACATTTAATGGTTCTATGGATCCATTACAATGGATCTCGAGGATGCAAATCCTCTTTCAGCTGGTTTGGTATGTGGCACACCACTGGTATGCACGGATGATGTGTGTGGATGACGCAGGAGACACCACTAGCAGAGTGGGCAGCATTCACGAAGGCCTTCCTCCCTGACTTTGGCCACCTAGCGGGTCAACATGCCCGGAACGATCTCGACCCTCTACCATATGTCGGAATGTTGAATAAGTACATTGATGCATTCTAGACTTATGCAACATGCATTGGTCTCACCAACGCATTGCGTCAAGTCAACCTCTTCATTAACGACCTCCCACCAAAATTTCGGGAGGCTTAGCAAAAGTCCAGAGAGAAGGGAAAAGTTTCATCTTGGTGAAACTCTCCTGGCACGAATACCAACTATCTCTGAGTCATGAAATTAAATGCCTATGAAACCACAAGATGAAACTCTCCATTGAGAGTAGGGTTTCATCCAGGTTTCATTTCATTTTATATGACATGACGGTCTTGGAAACAACGAAATGAATCTCACCATTGAGACTGGCCTAAATCCGTATACCCCCATGACCCATCATAGGTTGTGCCATCCAAGACGACCCAGACCACAAGATTAAGCCCTATGGTGCTCGAAGCTGGTTGGCGTGTTTCGCAAGGAGTGTGGACTTGCTTGTCCATGAAGGAAACATCACACATCTAATCGGCTAGGACAGATACGTCTGATATGAACGGATCTGTAACCCTGACCCCCAAAAATTTTGATTTTGGGCTATGAATAGAAAAATATTAGATAAACTAAACGATCTAATGATTTTTATAAAGTTTTCAAAATTTAAATAGGCTTTAGTAATTAAATTTGGGCAAAATGGTGAATTTTAAATAATGCTATAATTTAATTTGATAAGTTTCTTGCATTCAGGCCTTTCCATTTTATTTAGTGAGTGAAAAATAAATTTACTAAATTCGATTTAGAAGTGAGTCGGATTTTGCTCTATTTACAAATTAAACAAAGTGCTATTAAAGTCATTGTGAAAAACAAGAATTTATTTTGAAAACAAACTCAACACTTATTAAAAGTATAAATAATATTTCCAAAATAATTACTAAATTTATTTTAATTTAAAGTTTTTGAATTTGATTTTGAAATGAATTTGCAAAAAAAAAAAAAAGAAAAGAGAAAGCCTAAATCTATACCTACTAATAAAGAGAGAAAATTTCTTGTCCATCTCTTTTTAGGTCTGCCTGGCTAGCTATACGTATATGTGTGCCCGTACGTAGCCTGCCTAGCCGGTAGCCTATACTACCTGCCACAAATCCTATTCTTGTACGTGTACGTACGCAGCTTGCCTACTGCCTGCCACAAATCCTATCCTATTAGGACTCCTTATTCCTTGTCCAAGGCGGCGGCCGGAGGCCTAAGAAAGAGGGGCCCAACAGCAAATCAGCATAGATATAGAGCGATTAGCGTTGCCTTCGTGAGCCGTGTGCCTTTTTTAGTCCGTATGACTTCCACCGTTCCACGTAGTGGTGCTCTTCCACGCTGCCGAGAGCACGAGCAGGCCGTACGGTATCACCGACCGGCCACGCCTGACTCTGGACTGCCGGCCGGCGATCAGGCGATTAGCAAGGTAAATCTTATCCTTAATTCATTAAAATAATTTTATTTAATAGTTGTAATTTTTTTTTTAGTGCCTATGTCTTAGATATATGGTGATCATTATTTGTTTTTCTAAAATTTGATTAGATCTTAGATGTCGCCCAATAAATAATTGTCAGGCGCTCAGAAAAGGAATAAGAGAAAACGAGTTGCAGATTGCCATGCAAATGTTTTAGTTGTCTTTGATTCTCTTAACTATACATGTGATTGAGCTTTTAGCTGAAAGGAGTTTCTCAAAATTGAAGTTGTTGAAAAACTATCTGAGATCAACTATGTCACAAGAAATGTTATATACACCATGCAAGTTCCATGCTTCTTCGATAACTTAATTGCATATGTTAAATTTTAACTATTGCAATACACGGACATGGAGTGTCATGTGTGAAACTCATACGTGGTGCGACGGTGCACGGCATTTTTAATTGTGCTCGAGAAAAGGAATAAGAGAAAACAAGTTGCAGATTGCCATGCAAATGTTTTAGTTGTCTTTGATTCTCTCAACTATACATGTGATTGAGCTTCAGCTGAAAGGAGTTTCTCAAAATTGAAGTTGTTGAAAAACTATCTGAGATCATCACAAGAAAGGTTATATATACCATGCAAGTTCCATGCTTCTTCGATAACTTAATTGCATATGTTAAATTTTAACTATTGCAATACACAGACATGGAGTGTCATGTGTGAAACTCATACGTGGTGCGACGGTGCACGGCATTTTTTGACACAAGTATCTATACCTACTAATAAAAAGGGAAAATTTCAGGCGTCCAACCCATGCCCCCATCGTAACAAACTCTGTGAATGTGTTTCTATTTATTGAACGAGAACCAAGAGCCATAAGCAACGAGATAGGAATCGGATCTCTTTACGAGGGTTATATACATATATTAGACTTACCTTCTACTTCTATTAAAAATTGGATTCCAACTCTATTGTGGAGACACGGAGTCCAGCTTGCACACGTGCAGGGCCATGCCGCTGGCATTGACTTCGTATGAAATTCGTATGGAGAATGATTAATAAAGAATTCAATTAAAATATGTATTGATATTACTCTATGTATCCCGTACTCCCTCCGGGATGGTATTAGAAGTCGTTTAGGACAACGACACGGTCTCCAAAACACAACTTTGACCTCTTATTAGTATAAAAATATTTATGGAGATGTGATATATGTATACTTTTATCAAAATATTTTTTGAGACAAATCTACTCATATAATTTTTACATTTACAAACTTCAACAATTGAAAAGTTATTGATAATTTATATTCTCGATGTTTGACCCAAACCTTGTCCAAAAAAACGACTTCTAATACCATCCCGGAGGGAGTACATAATATAGACTCATGATTCACACTCATACAAGTTAGAACATCTCGAAGTTCAATTTCAATACGTGTTGACTCCCGTGGCAACGCACGGGCATATTTGCTAGTCTATACCTACTAATAAAGAGAGGAAATTTCTTGACCACCAAAATTTCCGTCTGCCCCTCCCTGTGTCCGCCTCTCCCTCACTGGGCCTAAATCTGCACGAGGCAATCCATATCCCGCTGTCCTGCTTGTATACGATTCTAATTTTTTCCTTTCCAATTTCCAGGTCCGCGTCTGCTTGCCTGTCACTCATCACGTCCATTGCAGAATCCAGGCCGGACGCCGTATCTGTCTTTTATTTGATTTGGTGATTCATATGTGCTATTCAAGTGCACTTGTGCTAAGCCAATATGTGATTCAGGCTCTGATTCATTGTTAATTGTAATAGGTAAAAAAAAAATCCTGGTTTTGTTTTTGCTGCAAACTTATTAGAAATAAATAATGTAAATATGTTGTTTATTGCTATTTTTACAAGTTCATAACATATGCCGTTCTGCTATTCTATACATTGTGGCCAGGTTTCGTGAGGGGGCTGTGGCTTCTAGGATTTATTTTTTTCACAAGCTTTATTGATCATATATGCAGATGTGCTAAAGAATTAATGAAGGTCGCATCCATAGGAATCAAGTTGTAACTCGCTAAGAACATTATTGAATTTCAATTGATCATTTGAGTTTACAAATTTCAATTTGTTATTTTTTCTCCCGTGGCAATGCACGGGCATATTTCCTATATAATAATAAAATATAAAAATTTCTGCCAATCTGTCAGCTTTTTTCATCCGCCTGTCCGCCCGTGCGCCCACCCTATGCTGATCGAGTCCGGCGCAATGTGTAGCGTAGGTACCGGGCGGTAAGAGGCGCGAGGCCGCTGGCCACGGACGCCGCGGTGCTGCCGGTTCTGCCGTGGCGGAGGGCTGGCGGAGCTTGCACCGTGCCCGGAGGCCGGCAGAGCTCGCACGCGCGGGAATGCCAGCGGAGGAGATCCTCCCCTCGCCCGCGGTCGGCGGTGGCGGCCCTCCCGCGCGATCGCGCCGCGGCCATCCCCGTGCCTGGATGACGACGCCGGGCGCAGGAGTGTCGCCTCGCTCTGCGTGGACCGCGCGCCGCCCGCCGCTGCGCCGCCAAGGACAGGAGAGCACAGAGGGCACGACGATGAGAGAGCACGGGCAGTCGCCCCATTGCCGAAGTCGCTCCCACCTCCGCCGCGTCCTCGTAGTCAAGGACGACCGGTGATGGAGGACAGCCAGCAGGGGCAAAGCTTCGCACACGACGGGGAAACAATGTCTCCGGCTTCGATTCGCTGTGGAGCAGTGGGATGGGTTCGCGTTGTGTCTCGCGATTCCAACGGAAAGAAAATTGGGGCGAAATTCTCCACCCATGGTGACGGATCTGTGCAGCGGGAGGTATTGCAGCATGAAGAACATAGGAGGGAGATGGATGAGGCAGAGAGAGAGAGAGAGAGAGCAATCGGAGGGGGAAAATGATTAGCGAGCACTTAGAGTCCATGGGGACTTAATCTGTAGTACCAAATTAAGAAGAACCCCAACCATGGCCATCGATTTGGGGCAGCTAGCTCCAACGCCATGAGAGTAGGAAGGGGTGAGGAAGCAGAGCTTTTTTTTTTTTTTTTTGAAACTGAGGAAGCAGAGCTTGAGGAGCTAGAGATGGATTACGGGAGGGGAGTGTGCGTCAAGGAGAGAGAGATTGGGGAGGGAGGGAGAAAAAAAAGAAGAAAAATCTTATATGTGGGTCCCACTTTGACATAGAGATGAGATAAAATATGAATGAGTGTAGGAGAATTGGGTACAGAGCAGATAATTTTGATGATCACGACCAAATATTTCTTTTAGAGGATGCATTTAGAGTATGATGAACGCGGATAGCCTGTAGGCCTAAGGAACTGTTTGGTGAGTGAAAGAAAGTTTGGTGGCGCGTGGATTTTGCGATGGGTGGCGGGGCGGCCTCCCTGGTGCCTTCCCTCCCGGAGAAGCAAGTAGAGATGAAAACAAATCGGATATGAACGAATATTACTAATATCATATTTGTTTTCATAATTCTGCTCGGATTCGGATTCAAATATGGATAGTGTCAACCATGCCAAATAAGATACAATTGGATATCGACATTGATTATCCGGATACGGCCCCAGATATTAAATATTCAGACTCGGATACGGATGAATAAAAACCCTTCTAAACGAATTCGGTCTCTAGAAGCAAGGGAACTGGAAAGGAGGTTTGTTTGGGTGATCGGTTCTGTTCGAGACTAAAACCGTAGTTGAAGCTGAAGACGATGACTGAATTTAAAGATGAACATATCTCATTTGAAGATGAATTGAAATACATAACGTGTTAGTTAAAATAAATATCAAGCCAAAGACATAAAACTAACCATACAATTAATGGATCGTGTGTTCCGTTGCAACGCACGGGCATTTTTGCTAGTGATTTATAAAAACAAGAAATATAAAAAAGGTCATGTCTTTGCCGTGAGTAGGCCCCCGGCTCACGGCAGCGGGGGTCCCTTTGCCTAGAGCATGCACAAGCTCATGGCAAAGACGGAACACAGAAACCTTTCCCGTGAGCTAGATGGCTAGGTACATGACAATGGGGGCTGGATGGCTACATACACGGCAAGGGAGGGGGGGGGGCGGGACGGCGGCCACGCTGTGGCCTTTCCCTTGAGCTCGCCTCACGTGGAAAGGTTGGTTGCCATGAGCTGGGTCTTTCCCGTGAGTGCTCATGGGAAAGAGCGCCCTTTGTCGTGGGCACTTTTTAAGCTCACGAGAAAGGTCCCCCCCAAAAGACCTGAATCCAGTAGTGCATGGCATCCTCACCATAGCGTACCCTAGAGTATGCATGCAGGAATGGAAAAAGTCTATATCACCCCCCAACTATGGGGCTGGACTACATAACCCCCTAACCATTGAAATGGTCTATGTCACCCTCTGAACTTTCCAAAATCGGTTAAACTACCCCCTAAATCAGTTTTGAAAACTCATACTAAATCACTAAAAAATCATAAAATAGAAAAATCGAATTGTGTTGGACTCCGAATGAGTAGATCTACACAATGAACATAAAATATGATATAGTTTAGTACATTTTTTTTACTGTAGCTTTAGATCTATGCTTTTCTTTTTATAGCTGTAAAAAAATATACTAAAGTATACCATATTACATGTTCATTGTGTAGATCTACTCATTTTAAGTCTAACACAATTAAATTGTCCATTTTATGTTTTTTCTATGATTTATTATGATTTTTGAAAACAGCTTTAAGGTGTACTTTGACCGCTTTTGGAAAGTTTAGGGATGATATAGACCGTTTCATAGGTTCAGGGGTTATGTGATCCAACCCCCATAGGTGGGGCGTGCTATTGACTTTTTCCATGCAGGAATTATTGAAGCAAAAAATCCAACCGCGCATCCTGCCCCTGTCACCACCTTCACCTTCTCGGCTGCTCGCCGCTACCACAGCACGCCGCCTCACTTCTCTGCCCGGCTCGCCCTGGCACTTCCAGTGCGGTGCTAGCAACATGGATTGCGGGGAGCCATGGCCCTGACCCTGCCACGGTCTTAGCCACCGGCCACGTCCCACTGGTCGGCCATTGCGCCTGGTTTTTGTGATTTGGTGATGAAGAACAGACATATATCAGATAAGCAACTTTTTATTTTGATTTCCAGAAACAGCTTTGATTTAGAGCAGCTCTTCTTTGATTCGGAGAAGCAGCTCCTCATACATTCAAAGACTGTTATACCCTCCAAATTTAATTACAGATCAATTTCGGACCCTATGATTTTTGGTTCCAGCCCACCATTCCTTTTCTGCTGGTTTCTATTTTTAGACCATCAGATCTGATAAATTGAATGGCTCACGTTGTTTCCATACATGGTAAAAAAATTTCATAGTTAAGTTGTCAAGTTTAGAGGTAGAGTCTGTCCACCTAAGACAACACTAGCCAAAATGTCCTTGTGTTGCAACGGGAGAAAAAAAATACACAACGTTATATGTGTTGCTTTGTCTTGAGAAATATAGTTTTATATTTATACCATTATATGCTTTTTATTGCATCCAAAATTATGCGAATGGACGCGGCTAACACATGCATTTTGATCTCATGATCCTTTCCTGCCGCCTTGCCAGCTGGATACGGTGCCTTATGTATATGGTTTAATTTATGTCTAATTTAATTAATAAAAATTGTATTCAACTTTGTTGAGTTGTTGTATTGTATAGGTGTGGACCTTTGATATATCATCGGGAACTGTAAAAAAAAATGAAACGACATAGAAAATGAAATATAAGAAAGAAATCAAAGCAGGCTCTAACTGGAGTTAGAGAAAACAAAAATAAAAGACATTAATCTGGAAAAGGATTCTAACCGAACTAAAAATAGAAATCGACAAAAATACATTGAAAAATAAAATGCCTGACATCATCTTATTCATGACTGAGAAACAGATATGAAGGAAAATAAAGATATAGATAAAGATAGAAGAGGAAAGAAATAGAGATATCCTTTTGCTATTTGGATTAGCATTCATATTCAATACTCAAGATATAAAGTCCCGCATGGGCTTGGGCTATGCAATTTTGCTAGTCCACGCTTCCTCACAGGCCTACTTATCTGACAGTAAATTTAAAACATTGATGCCAATCTGATGGGACGATCCTACGGTCCGCACACCGAAAATTTTCTCGCTTAATTGGTAGGTATAAATTTATTAGTAGGTATAGATATGTTTAGTTTGTGGTGTGAGATAAACAATCCCATAAACGGTTTGCATTGTCATGTGTCCCGTTCCCGTGTAAGGCCATCCTCGTTCCAGACGTCACGTTGGTGTCCCGTGTAATATAAGAAGACAACATATATCTTCTTATATTAAATATATGCGCCGACCTCCTCGTTGGTGTCGCAGATGGATATGTGGGCAACGGCGCTACCAAGCGATCTACTCCTCGACATCTTCCGCCGCCTCGGATCTACCGCGATCATCCGCAGCGCCGCCGTGTGCAGTTCATGGCGGCGCGCCGTCGTCGACAACGCCTCGTGCCTCCTCCGGCGTCGGCCCGACCGATTTGTTCCCGACCTCCTCCTCGCCTTCTTGGACACAAGCTGTCGTCAAGGGCGTCTCCAGTACCTGCCGGCGGCGGGAACGTCGGATAACGTGCCCGCTTTGGACGCCGTCCACGTTAGCCCATGCCAGAGGCTGTTGGCGTCGCGCGACGGGCTCCTCCTTCTCGGCGAAGACAAGGTGAGGAGGAGTACTACTACTAGTAGCCTATGTCTGTTCAACCCCCTCACTGGAAGCCGCAGGTTCCTCCCGGCCGCTGAGTTCGGAGCGCGTTCCTACTTCAGCACCTACATCTTGGTCACCGGCTACGACGACGAGTCCCTGTCCCTGCTTGACGCTCACGGCGCCGGCGAATCGTGGGCAGTGCGGATACTCGCTGTGGTGGTGGAGGTGAACGGCATAACGTACCAGATCTTCTCCTCCACCTCGGGCGGCGCCGGTGCCTGGGGACCTGTCAAACGCTCGGCGAAGATCGTTGAGGAGGACGTCATGACGTCGCGCGTCCTCACCGAGCCCAACAAGCAAGTGGTGGTCTGCGAGGGCTCCATCGTCTACTGGCTGGTCATGGTGTCCACCAGGTACGGGAGTTCACGCATATGTTTGTTCGCCATGGACATGCGCACGGAGCGGACATGGACAACGGAGCTGCCGAGAGAACGCGACACGAGCGACGACCTCATGGAGTTCTTGCTCGTCGTCGCGACGTCCAAGGACGGCCGGCAGCTCTCGCTGATCTTGTCGCAGCGGGGCAACAACCAGGTCGAGGTGTGGGTGCTCGACGGCGACAGCCGGTGGACGCTGCAGCGGACGTTGGACATGAAGAGCTTGCTGCTCCCTGATTGCTGGACATGCCTTGGTCAGATTTGGGTTTTAGGCTTCTGCCCGAGGAGTGGTTGCTTGTTCGGCATTTGCAGTTATGACGATGTCAGATACGACTTCCTCGTCGGCGTTGATGGGAGCTCGCCGCGGCTGATCCAAAGAGCCGACAGCAGATGTTGCTATGATATGCTCCCGTACGAGATGAGTTGGTCAACCTACATCTCAAAGAAGTATTTCTAGCTTCTAGATATAAGTTGATTTAAAACTTTTGTTTGGCACACTCGTTTCAAAACTGCATTAATATGATGCACATGTCATTATCATATAGGCCTAGATGGGCCGTTAAAAGCACGTCAAGAGCCTGACAGTATTTGGAAGGGAAAAAGTCTGTGTGTTTTAGGGCCTGTTTGGTTTCCATGGCACTGAGACTAGGGACTAAATTGTAATTTTATTTAGTTTTTAAATTACCAAATATAAGAACTAGGACTAACTTTAGTTCCAACTAATGCATATTTCAATAGACTATTGGGGGAGACTAGGGACTAAGTCTCATTTAGTCCCATAGTCAATAATCCTATGAACCAAACAGTCCCTTAGATTGACTATGGAACATAGGACCGGATGGCATAGTTTGTAGGATAATTAAAGTTTCTGTGACATATAGTTTGTAGGATAATTAAAGTGATTAAAATTATTGTGTTGCATGTAAAATATAATAAAAATGAGTTAGGTAACATTGTCTGGACCTCTAGATCAAGGATTTCCGGCCCATAGATAGGATGTTTTTGATTTGGTTATCAAACCTGCTTTGGGTACTAGATAGAAAAGCCAATCTAAGGATTCCAGATGCAAAAGTGCAAGGGATAAAGAAAAGGCGGAAGGATGTAAATTGAATTTGAAAAACTTGGAGACTCCCGATGTAAAAGTTTAGCCTAAATTGGGCCTCCTATTGGGCTACAATATGTCTCATTCGGTGGGCTGGCCGAGCCGTGGACTTTTTTTCTTTATTTTTAAACAACAAACTTGCAAATTACATAGGAAGTTATGGAAATAGTTTTTTTTTAGAATTACACCGTACAACGCAGACGCTCATAACACGCACGCACACTCACCCTTATGAACACACGTACGCAAACCCTACCCCTATGAGCACCTCCGAAGGACTGGGCAGTCGACAGATCTGGAGATTTTCATGTCACCATAGGCGCCTCGTCATCGACGGGAACGTCGCTTACCACTTAATGCATAACGTCGGTAAATCCTGGGAAAATCCCAAGAAAAGGTGCGAGCACCAGGATTTAAACCCTGATGGGTAGTGTCCCACTGGACCGTCCTACCATTAGACTAGTCTGTGTGTTTTAGATTGACTATATGGAACGTAGGACCGGTTGGCATAGTTTGTAGGATAATTAAAGTTTTTGTGATGCATAGTTTGTAGGATAATTAAAGTAACTAAAATAATTGCGTTGCATGTAAAATATAATAGAAATGAGTTTAGTTAACATTGTACGGAGCTCTAGATCAAGGATTTCTGGCCCATAGATAGGATGTTTTTGATTTGGTTATCAAACTAGCTTTGGGTACTAGATAGAAAAGCCAAAAGTTAATCAAGCTGGACTTGCTTCCTGTTAGTTCTACAAATGAAGCAGCTTCTTTCTAGGACAATTTCCAGGACAACTACAAACTTGCTTCTACCAACCATGAAAATCTATATCTATCTATACCTATTAATCTATACATAAAATTTTTTACCACTTTTTGCTTTTCTTCCTCAAATCCGTGTTCCATACAAATACGCGTGCACCTCACAGCTCTATACGATTTAGGGGAAGGGGATGAAAAAAAAAACAAATAGAAGAGAACTAAGGATTCCAGATGAGAGAAAGAAAAGGTGGAAGGATATAAATTGAAGAGTAAAATGCACTCAGGGTCCTCAAACTATTGGCCTACTCCCATATAGGGACTCGAACTATCAAAACGACTATCTGGGTCCCTGAACTATTACCAATGCACACCAAAGGTCTAAAAGCTGCCATGTCATGGGCAATTTTTCAAAAAAACCCTATCCTTTTTTTCTTTCTCGCAACTAGCTCCTTTGGTGTCCAGGCGGTCCCAGGGCTTCCCCTTGCTCAGTCGAGGGCTTCTCCTGCAAACCGCGGCGAGCAACAAAGATCGAGGTCGCAATGGCCCGCCGACGTACAACGCCACCACTCGCAGTCCTGTTCCTCCTGTTTCTATCCACCGCGGCGCGACCGACTCAGGCTCAGTCGAGCAATGACACCACAGTGATCGTGCTCGTGGCCCTCCTCTCCGCCTTCGTCGTCCTCACCCTCTTCTCCATCTACATCAGCGGCAAGTACGACGGCAAGAGCCCGACTGTTCCCAAGACGCCTCGGCGAGTTGTACCGGGTGTCCCGGGGAGCTCGTCGGGCGGATAAACACGGCGTGGAAGGGGGCGGTGTGGTCGCCGCGGATGCTAGATGGAGTCGCCCGGCGGCGCCCAAACTCTTGACGAATAGCGGCGCGGGCCATAACATCTGGCGGCGCCACGGGGACAATCGCACCGGCACGCGAGGACAAGACGAGCAAGAACATTCGTCGTTCAGTGCCCAAGCCCTCTCTGTGTCGCCCGACCAAGCGGTCTTGGCATCAGCCACCCGACGAACCAACGCCCGGCGTTCGCCTCCATCCGCCGCGTGTTCCGGACGTGAAGCGGTTCCCCGGTCATGAACACCGGTACATGTGTTCCGGGTAACACACAAACATTCGGCACCGGAGCGGCGAGCATGGCCTGCCAGCGGGCCAGCGCCGCCGCCCGCCGACTACCCTCGACATCGAGGCGGCTCGCTAGGGCGGAACCCGGCGCGGCGGAGCGAGGAAGCCCTTGCCGCCGTAGCGTGGCGGATCCACCACTACTACAAAAACGAACATTAGGGCGGTTTTAGATGGACATTAAGGGCGGTTTTTGCAACCGCCCTAAGCAAACACACCTAATGTTCGTCGACGACAGGGGCGGTTGGGAAAAAAACCGCCCCTAATGTGGATATATAGCGGGCGGTTCTAGTCATCACAAACCGCCCCTAATGTCTATAACTGTAGGGGCGGTTTATCTAAAACCGCCCCTAGTGTTGAATTTCAAAATTCACAAATTCAATTAATAATTGACAATTGTGGCTAATATAATGCGCCATTGCAATTGAAACAATAATAATAAACCAAATAACCAATTATATTATTATAATGACCATACAAAGGTGCATGCTCCAGAATACATGTTTTATACTGAAGTACAAAAAAATGAAAAGAAAATGATCTAGCCAACTAAACAAATTCTAGAATCTAGCTCTAAGTTATAGCCAATAAGAAGCATCAAGTTCCTGCACCAAGTTCCAGCCCACCAGCAGCCATTGCCAAGTTCCAGCCAGCAGTCTAGCAAACAAAAAAAACAAAACAATGAAGTCACCAGCGGTCATTGCCAAGTTCAACAATTCGCAGTTCTGAAATAGCTAGCATGCCACTGAGATTTGAGAATGGACTAGATGCAGCTAACGATGCAAGAGACCTGACAATACATAGAAAGTCTAATCATATCATATATCAAGATTACTAGCCAACACCTAGATGGTTTCTTGAATTTTCAGAGCTATCGACTCATCCAAACAGGACTTTGATCTAAATCAGCACAACAGCAACAAATTGCAAGGTTCAAAAAAAAATTGCAGCACACCTGAATCCAATTAGCACGGTAGTTCTCCTGCTGGAACACTTCCTTTGTTATGGCCGGCCAATACATGAATAAGATTGCCATAGCAAGCTAACAAATAGACAGTTGTGAGTGTGTGTGCTTTTGGATATACACTTCATAATAATATCATGCAGCTGCACAGGTTTACTATATGGATAAAAGACCAAGACTCTCACTGGCCTATATTCTCACTGACATATTATTCTGAAATATTGCATTGCATTTAGATATATGGATAAAAGACCAAAACTCTCACTGGCCTATGCTATATTAGTCTAAAATCAGTGTTGTAAGGGTCAACAGATTAGAAATATCATGAGTTTCCTTATGAACCTCATAAAATCAAAATATTTACAGGCAAACAGTTAAAACCGAACTATGATTCATACATACAAGCAAAGTGATGTTGTGAAGAGCAACTGTGTCCATCTAGCAGTGGCCAGTATATGCAGCACTAGGTGCGGTGATTTCAACCCTTCATGGCTAAGCAGCAACACTGATTTATGGACTGATTAATCTACTTGATGTAAACTGTAGCTTAGGGTGATGCAAAATCAAACATGTCATTCATCTAAAATTGATCACTTAAGTTTTAACTGGCAACACCAAATACATTTGGTATACTGCACATGCATCTCACAAACTGTATATTGCAACAGAGAGAAGTGTCACTGACAAAAATTGCATCTCACAAATTGCTTACTGACAAAGTGTTCACGGAAAGGTTATAAGCATGTAGAAATCACCAAGGTTATAAGCATGTAGAAATCCTAACATAGCACTGATTAAGGCATGCCAAATATTAACTAGTTCACGGAAAAGATAACTAACAGAGGTACCTTTTTTTATGAGCAGCACAACTCCCTTGGAATTTCATCTTCAGCCTGGACAGCCTTGCCACCGTCGTCATGGATGCGCCAGCGCAGCTCCGCCACAGATCCGGCGCCGCTTCTCCAATCCCGTCCACATGTCCATCCAATCTCGTCTGCAGGTCCATCGTAGGCTCACAGCAGCTCCTCGACACCCCTGATTTGGCGCCCCCTTCAACACCTAGAAAGCACACATGGGGCAAGAGCGAATCAGGAAGATGCGATGCACGGGCGGAGGCAGGAAGAAGAAGAGATAGGGATCCAGCGACTCGGTAGGAAGGGAGGAGCTGGCTGCTGCTGCGTGCAGCCTGGAGGCGACCGGCTGAAGCCGGCGACCACCGAGGGGAGGACTAGGCGGCAAAGCCGCCCGCGCGGCTGAGGGGCGCCTGCACCGTCGGAGGGGGCGCACCTGGGGCCTAACCTCGTACCTGTTTGCGCCGCCAATGGAAGGGGCTGCGAGAGGGAGGGAGAAAAGGAGGAGTGACCCTAGGGTTTCGACTGAAGATGGGAAGTTTTATTCGGTATTTGGCATATCTCACCCGTTCGAGGTCGATCCAACGGTGGAAAGCGAGTGTGCTCCGAGATGGGCTGAGGGCCGAATCTCTGATGGGCCAAATTGATATTGCTTCACCTTTTATACAGTATACAAATATAAATAATGGTTTTTATTAACTTTAACTATTATTGAGTAAATCCATAAGGCATCGTGTGAATCAACCTAAAATATGTATTTTATAATCCAAAAATTTGTAGGAGTTTCATATACTTTTGATTAGATTTTTACTATTTTTTTAGTTTAAATGAAGTTTTATGTGGCTATCAAAGGTAATTCGAAATCAAACTACTTACAATTCTAGTTAGATTAAAAAGAATTCATAAACTACAAGTGTAATTCTAGCTATCGGCCTCAAACTTTTTCTAAGGCGTCTACATGACATGTGTGAAGGCACCGTTAAGTTTGAGAATTTTTCTGAAATAGTTTGGTAATTTTCTCTCGATTATTTTAATTACCGCGCGACTTCTCCCTTAATAATTATACGTTGAACTATGACCACCCCAAAAAGACCTGAAACGGTGTCAAACTTTTGCCACAAGGTCTCTTGTGCCCTAGGACGCAAAAAACTTGTGGAGGCCGGTGTGAAATTATTGTGTTTTCAAAGTATAATTCACCATATTTAGTCGCAAAAGCGGCACGAAAAAAAAACAGTAATTTTAAATACGACTAAAAAACCTAGGATTTTGCGTGGGGCCATATTTTGGGTGTAAATGACCACAAAAAAAAATTTGAGGAAGTTTGGACATAGGCGGAGCGAGACGTGCTTCATAGTGGTATACTGGAACCTTTCACCGAATCCTATCCTTACACTTAGGTTTCTCGTGGTTGTGTGGCCTGTGGCGCTTTGCAAGATGCTATCGGCCTCAAACTTTTTCTCGAGGCGTCTACATGGCATGTTTGAAGGCACCACCAAGTTTAAGAATTTTTTTCTCGAATTGTTTGTTAATTTTCTCTCGATTATTTTAATTACCGCGCGACTTCTTCTAGTGTTTACTAACACTTTCTTAAAAGCCCAAATGACCCATATAACTAATGTTGATCTCGATAAGCTCTAACACGTTTGTATTCAAAGTTTTTCGATTTAAGGTCATTTAGTGTTTCGTTTCACCTCGTTTGACCAAGTTCGACTTTTCCAATTCAAACTAAAGATGCCTTTTTGGAGCCCTAGATCTCCTCTTTTTCAATATTCACAAACACCAACTTTGTGTAGCTCCTCAAGATCTACACTCCATATATACAACTTTTTGTATTCAAAGTTTTTTTTCGATTTGAGGCCATTTAGTGCTTCGTTTGACCAAAACACATCGGGGGTGGCTCTATATATAACCGCCCCTCTTGTTAGTTTACATTAGAGTCTTTGAAATATAACCGCCCCTAATGTGTCGGGTAACATTAGGGGCGGCTCATAAATGAGCCGCCCCTAATGAGCCAACAAGTAGGGGCGGTTATATAGAGCCGCCCTAATGTGCCAACATTAGGGGCGGTTTGCTTTCTACCCAGAATTTCGCATACATTAGGGGTGGCTCAAACCCTAATGTTAAGCCAGCGCTCTCTTAGTTCCCTTTTGTAGTAGTGCCGCGTCGCCACCTCGCGACGGCGGTGGCTTCACCGGCCCGACTGCGCCCGGTGCGCCCGCGGAGATGCACGCCACCGCCGCCGCCGCGCCTCGCGGTCCACTACTTGTGCATCGTCGGTCGGCCATATGTGTGCAGCATGTTAAAGCCTAGCATGGGAGCACATGCTAGTTGAGGTTGGCTGGATCCCGTGAGCACGATTGGGTAGTTGAGCACGTGCTAGTTAAGCACACGCTGCGGCCGCCGGAGCACGCGCCATGAAGGAGCTCGCCGCAGCTTCGCAGCCGTTTTCTTGCCGGTGTTCGCGGGCGGATCGGCGTCCATGGAACCACCGCTGAAACTAGCACGGCCTCGACAAGACAACTAGCGCGGACTCGCCTCGACACCAAAGGAGCTAGTTGCGAAAAAGAAAAATAGATAGGGGTTTTTTTGAAAAATTTCCCATGACGTGGCGGTGTTCCGCACCTTTTGTGTGCATCGGCAATAGTTTAGGGACCCATATAGTCGTTTTGATAGTTCGAGTACCTAGATGGGAGGAGGTCAATAGTTTGAGGACCCCGTGTGCATTTTACTCTAAATTGAATTTGAGCAACTCGGTGATGTAAAAGTTCAGCCCATTGGGCCTCCTATTGGGCTGCAATATGTCTCATTCGGTGGGCTGGCGGGAGCCGTGGACTTTGTTTGTTTTTCAAAATACAACAAACTTCCAAATTACATAGGAAATTATAGAAATAGAAAAATGGAAAATACTGAAACAGGGAAAATTCTCGCTTACTAAGGCCAGTCTCAATAGAGAGTTTCACCTCCCGGTTTCCAAGATATGAAACTTTGATATGAAATAGACGTATCCCTCAATGCACAGTTTCATAGGCTCAAGGGTCCCATAACCTCTCTCTCATTGCATGTTTAATTGCATAGTTGCATGGTGAAACTCTATTTGTGTCTCAATGGGGGTTTCACACAGTTTTCAACGCATGTGAAACAGTGCCCAAAGGTTTCACCATGGTGAAACTCTTTCCTTCTCTCTCCTAGGGGTTTCATGCAAAAAGTGAAATTTTGCTGATGTGGCGCATTTTAATGTGCATGAAACACTCATGAAACTCCCATTGAGACTGGCGTAAGGCAAAATTATACGTACATTAACCGTGATCCACTCGGTTTTACCGGTTTGTATCCTTTTCGTGTTTCTCTCGGTCTATCCGCTCCTTAGACAACTGCACCATGTGACAAAAAATAATTTGGCGCCAAATACATGGCCGTAAGAGATTATTGTTGAGGCAAAACACTATTTTTCTTAATCCAAACATAGTAATCTTTGATAGAAAAAGTAAAGTATCTAAATATATATCGATATTGAGAGCACTCAACAATTGATCAATATACCGTGGCAACGTAAAAGACACTTTTGCTAGTATATATAATAAATTAGAAAGAAAAAAAAAAAAAAAGGATATGGACGCCTCTTCCTAGCTTCACGCCACTCAGCCTAGGCGTTCGGTACAAACCCGACCAATCGGTTCGGTTCGGTGAAAAAGAACTTCTGTTTCGGGGATCGACAACCGATTGGTTTTTCAAAATCTCAAAACCGATAATTTCGATTTCGGTTTTTAGAACGGTTTTCTGTTAAAACCAAAAACCGAGGAACAAAGAAAAATGCACGAACCTGCTCTCCGTGTCGCCCCGCCATGGTCGAAGCGCCGACGCCGCTGCGTTGCTCCAGCTCGCACCGCCCGGCGCGTTCTTTGCTCACACGGCGGAAAG
This sequence comes from Hyparrhenia diplandra, assembly GCA_015847255.1. Taxonomy (NCBI): domain Eukaryota; kingdom Viridiplantae; phylum Streptophyta; class Magnoliopsida; order Poales; family Poaceae; genus Hyparrhenia; species Hyparrhenia diplandra. The sequence continues at coordinate 108,890 of JADLZK010003365.1, read as the reverse complement.
CCTCAGCGTCGACCAGCGCCCGGCGCGCCGCCGCACCCACCCCCACGCCACCACGCCACCGCCATCCACTCACCTCCCCGCTAGGGTTACGGGAGCGGGGTAGGATGCACCGCCGCCCGCCGCCTCAGCTAGGGTTACGGGAGACTCGGGAGTCGGGGATCACGGGCTGGGGGAGCGATGCGGGAATGAGTGCAGTGGGTGACAGGGTTGGCGACGCTGCGACGGGATGCGTGTGTGTGGGGGCTTGCGCTTGTCGGCTTGACGGGGTTTGGGCTGGAAGCCCGAATTGCTCAAGTTCGGTTTTACTTCGTGTTCGGTTCGGTTGCACCATGAAACCAAAGCTGAATCTGAACACCGAATTTCCCAAAACTGAAAATCGAAGCGAACCGAAAAACTGACATTTTGTTTCGGATTTGGTTCCGTTGGTTCGGTTCTTTTGTTTAAAAATTGCCCAGGGTAGCACGCCACACCAAGTCCGTTGCACGGTGCTCAGATCCGGCATCAGCATGCGCACGTCAGCACGTGTGCACCGTGCACGATTACCTATAACTAGTATGATGAGAAGCATAAGTGAGTGGTGGTAACGATTAATGGATAATAACAACTAATGGATAAGATAGCAAGCAGTCAACAAATCGTTCTCAAAAAAGCGTCTTGACAACGCACACGTACGTGCATACACGTGTTGTGCATATCGTGATGTCGCTGCTGCTTTACGCACGTGCATGCACGTGTTGTGTATCATCATCTGCAGTGGATGTTGCTGCTGCATGCACGCACACGTGGCAACTGGCAAAGAATGAATGCTGCGAATCTGGAAGAATGATTCAACGTGGAAACACGCGGATATGCTACGACAAAAAGATAGACTACCCGTGACCGGCCGTGTCTCGTTTATTTCTCCTTTTAGATCGACATGAAATCTAGCTTCGATCTGGGCTCACGTGGTACAGTGTGGAGACAAAGCACTAGTACCCAAAACAATTTTGGCTAACGTTTCATTTTCTGGTACGACCTCACTTATCCACAACTTGTTAGTGATCTACTGCTCCTCGCCGAGAACATCTTCGGGGGTGTAAAACTTCTCCTTCCACCTAACGAAGCATGCTTTCGAAAAATTTTCACTAACGTCCCATTTTTTACTAGCAGTACATACTTGCAGACTGCTCTTTTATTTGGGCCCATGTCCAAGAACTGCTACTGCACCACATCATTTTCAAAAGTAGCCAATGTAACACGACCTCTAGTAGAAATGGTATTATATTATTTAATAGAAGTTAACTTAAGCCACTTCACTAGTATAAGTCAATCACTAGTTTAATACCTATGTCATATGAGACCTAGTAAAAATCTGACTCAAATGACACGTTTTTTAAACTGAAAATACAATTTATATGAAGTTAGATGAGAAAAAAAAAATATACGAGCAATTATACAGCTCAACAAGATATACAAGTTTATAGTTGATTTTTTATTTGATATCACTAGATTATCGATGGTTCAAATGGATTGGTTCTCATGCTATTATCAACAATAGTTGTGGGTATATTGTAATGGCGCCAAGGGAGGCTGCCGTGAGTACGTAGGAGGTGGGTTTCAAACCAAGACATGGCCATGTGGGATTATTCAGTAGTGTGTACGACCCGACGTAGAATAAACTTTGGTATGCTAGCACAGATCACGAAAATGTTCATCCAAACCGGCCGCATGTGCGATGGCATGCCCTGCAGGACGCTGGAAGCCTACCCTTCGTCTAGGACGCTGGAAGCCTTGTCTTCCCTTCCTATAAGAAGACCTCTATAGCCTGTTACACATAGCCGTCGTCAGTACCAAGTTAGCAAGGGAAAATAGCACTGTGTCCCTTTCGTTCTTGCTAGGAGATTAAAGATGAAGCCTCAGGTGATACTCGTCATCACTCTAGCTGTTCTCGGCGTCCTCGCAGCTCTGCCGCTCGGCGAAGGTGACAGGACAAGAATCTTTAATTTTTTCCGTTTAGCTTTATTTTCATCTGGATATATAATCACTTGCTACTATGCATTCATGCACAGCTATTCCCTCTGTTCCAAATGGCTTTTCTAGATCCATTTTTTTAATATGTATCTAGCTATAGTGTATAACTACGTGGATAACAAAGTCAATGTATCTAGAAAATCTAAAGTGAACTATAATTTGAAACGAAGGAAATAAACATTTTTGACTATAAACATTTTTCATCTGGATGTATATACCAGGCGCATGGCCGTGCTTTGACGATCGCGGTATTATTGAAGGACCGAAACGCGGCGACCGGAGGGGGGTGAATGGGAGCCTCAATTTTCCTTCAATTTCGGTCATCGGCTCAACCCCAACCTCAAAAAAGCAAACTCAAACGGGAGACGAGTAACACACGAGCTAACCGGTAGCAAGGTGTCACGAAAAGAGAGCACCGAGATGTCCACGACCCAAATGATTGGGTGGATGTTCCCCGCGAACACAAATGACACCTCAAACTATCGCACACGGCCGACAAGAGCAAAGATCGAATCGGAGGACTAATAAGAGTAACTCAACTTCTATAGAGAAGAAGTGAGTTCCCGAAACTAAAATACCAACGCCAACTCGCGGACGAGAGTACCTAGGAAAATTCCTCGGATCGATAGAAATTCAACGCAACAATCGGATCTCAAATCGGTGCTTAGACGTGCAATTTACGTACAATACAAGCAAGCTGAAAATGTTCGTAAAATCAACAATACCGAATCGCCGCTCAAGCCGAGAATGAGAATCGTATCTCGATCTAGACCTGCAAAAGAATCACGTGCAGGACAGCAAGCAACAATCTTGTATACGCGAAAAGCTACTCTAACAAAGTGATAAACTAATCCAATAATGAGCTCATGATTGCTAGGAGTGTGATTCACGTATGCAACAAGATAATGAAAATGCTTGACTTGAATTGATTCACTAGCCGACTAACAAAGCTGCAGCTTTTGCAAACGAGTAGTACTCAAGCAAAATAAATTGGATCAAAGCTCAGGCATCGAGGACAAGCTGCTGCAATCAAATACTAAAAGTACCAGCTCATGGATAATGTAATGAACTTGACTTGCTTTACCTTGCCAATCAATCAACCTGTTACCTGTTGACAAGGAGCTGCTGCAGAGCAGATGAGACTGGACCAGAGGAAGGTGGACGCCGGCTGTTGATCTGCACGCTGCTGCCTGAGAAAATCTCCAAACGCTGGAGCAGATGAGGCTCAAGTATCGAGGGACAAAAACTGCTGTAGGAAAATCGATTTTGCTTTAACTCTGAAACACAGCTAAATGACTGGAAATCAAGATCTAGCAGCACCCTGGTACTGCGAGCAGAAAAAGCCTCGTCCTTGGGCAGAGCAAGAACGGACCAGGGCAAGAACTGAAATCGAAGACCCTGCACAGCCTGGGCATGAGAGAGTGTCCAATCGACACTGGAAGCACGCGGCTCCTGATGCACTCTGCCAAATCGCCACTTGAGCGAGCAGCCTACCACCTGAACCAAGAACGCACGGCGACGAACAGAAAAGAGCGGCTCTCAAAAATCCAATGAAAACCAGACGAAAGCTGCATGATTTGTTCTCAAATTTCGCACAGATAAGCTTGAGCTGGCTACGAACAAATCCCTAAAAAGATCAATACCAGAGACCGTCTCTAACTCGAGAAAACTCAGATCACAGCCACGACGGAAATAAATAAAAACTCACTTCATAGAGCAACGAAAATCACAGATCACATAGATGAATCCCGGAGGAGACAAGCGAGGCTTTGGGGCTGCTCTTCCCACCCGAAAATCACGGGTTCACGAGCACGAATTGTTTGATTCGTGGACCTCTCTCTCACACAAACTCGAGAGAAACTAGGAAAATGAAAATAAGAGAGGCAAGAAGGGGGGGATGATGGCTGCCATCCTCTATATATAGTCCTTATTTCTCATCCCTATTTTGCCCTCCGATACATATGAGCCAAACCACTAACCCTAGGGCTATTTTGGTCAACTCTGGATATTTTTCGATCCGACGACCACCGCGCCTCCTCATCGGTAGCCTTGCATCCACGCAACCTCCCGATGCCGCCACGTGCCGCCCTTCCGTCCACCGGAACGTCCCGCCGGTTTTGAGGCCCAAACCCGCGAAAACCCGCCGCCGATGGTTTTGAGGCCCAAACCACCAAACCCGCGCCGATGGTTTTGAGGGCAAACCACCAAACCTCCTCGACACGTGTCATCGCCGTCTTGACCGCCCGAGGTCGCCAAGTCGTCCGAGCTCCCCGCTCTGCTTGCACGCCGCCGCCTTGACCCGATCGACACGGTCCCCGCCACGCCCTCTTGCATTCGTCGATGTCCTGTGTGTCGCCCACCATGGCTAGCCGCCCAGCGCTCCGGCCCTCGGTCCAAGCCTCACGTCCGTCCCTTCACCTCCAGCGGTCCGTCGGCCCGCACGCCCTCCTTGGCCCCTTCACCTCGCCCGTCGGCTACCATCTCCGAGCTCCACACGCATAAACACGAACCAAGAGATACGTCTTCGACACACTCCATGTGTGCCGTGAACATAACCCAAGCATAAAGAATAAAGGAAAAATAGAATTAAAATGTTGACCGCTTGACAATCACTCAATCACAAAACTAAACACATGTGACCTAAATCAACCATGTGTTCGCAATCTCCCCTTGATGAGTGCATTGTCAACATTCAACACAAAGACGTAAGAAGGTAGAAGATAGCACATCCAAGTGACACAAGCTAGACAAAAGCTAAGACAAAGTCACCGAATAGCAAATATGGAGCAAAAGCTTGGTTCCCAAAGACATGGGCAAAAGGCTCGACACAACCAAGCTAAACAAACAAACTAGTCCTCAAGAAGAGGTAGAACAGTTTGAACACCACTAGCACAGACTCCAAACCAATCACTTTCACACACAAACAAATAGACCCTCAAGACAGAGGCAAAGGCTCAACACATCTAGCTCAAAGTGCTACTCCCCCCGGATAAATGCAATCATCGCTTTTTGTATCTTTCTCCCCATGTTGGCAAATGCACTAATCAAGCTATGAAATGCATGAAAATGCAATGAGGGAGCTTCAAGTTTATAGCAATCCAAATGAGAAGATGCTCTAGGTAGTGTCATGGCAACAAAATTAAGTGCTTAACACGGTGCTCAAACTGATCAAGAGATATGAAATATGACTTGAAAGCATTTTGATTCAGTTTTAAGCATTTCAGAAAAGGTGTCCACCATAAAGAATAGCACATGCACAAGTAAGCTGGAAATCTAGCAAGTGCTACACATGTATATCAAGTGAACTACCCCAAGCAAAGTTTATACATCATGCAAAGGACAAAACCAACACTTGTCAAATTTTTAAGTTATTGGAGTTGCAGCGGTTACAAGCATTGGACAAAGCATGTTGCGAGTGGTTATCCACAACCGTCAGCCTTACTAATCAACCATGTCAAGCCTATGCATGTGAGCAATCAGAAGCTTAAGACAATGGTCTGGGTCAAACACTACCAAGCTCAGGTTCAACTCAAGTGCAATGAGCAGCAGTCCCAAGACTTGGATGTGGGACGGTATGGACCCATCTCGATCTTTTCCATACACTTAGCTTAGATTTCAGATTTTAGCAGATAAAAGCATGTGGTCATCTAAGTAAGTGTATAACTCAGTGAATGAGACATAGTCACCTAGCATACATGATAAGCACAAAGGATCTCAACAACTTAAACATGCTAGGAACTATCTCAATGGTGAACAATTTGCAAGATTCATCGTTGTTAAGCAAGTTCACATGAAAAACAGCTTTGCTCATAACATATATCAATTAAGCAGAAAGAGCACAAACTGTAAGCACCAACATGTAATTGTTACACTAATCAGAGCATAGTCTCATTGTGATCAATATAAACAAGAAGCTCAAGGTGCAATAGTGTACATAATGAATGCAATATGATACAAGTATGATACATGCAAGCAATATACAAGTGAGCAAATGAACAGCTACCTCATACCACAAGTAGAGAAATCATGAATGTACAAGGCATGAGTGTATATGATAGCTCACGATCGTGTGTAGGTGTCACAATTAGGCACATGCCTCTTCGAGGCCATCAAAGTGAGTGTAGAGAACCATCAAGTCTTGATCACACCATACAAAGGATCAAGTTCCACCAAGCACATGTTCTCCACCCCACGTCCTCATACCTACACATGAGAGGACAAAGAATCCCAAGTCTTGGATCCCAAAGGGTTAACAAGCATATACTCGGGAACCCGGGACTTGGTCACTTGCATCACCGGAAAAACATGGGATGAGCAAATGGCACAACACTTGGGGTAAATAAACTTGGGAGAATACCAATGTTGACCATCTTGCCCAAGATAGGCGTTAGGCAAAACAAACATCCTATGGCCCTTCCTCCCAAAGTGCTCACCACGCGCAACAAAGCGTGGTGCACTCCTCCCCTGTCAAACTCAAAACTCCCAAAGCGAGGATCAACATCCACTCGCGAGCACGACCACCACGAGATCTCACAAATCGTGGCCTAGCCCTCTCGAGGCATCCTACCTCTAGGCCCAAAGAACTGCCTCTCGAACCGACCGCACACCCCTCTCATACATGCCAAGTGGTGGGTGATACAAGTCACGGTTCTCAAACTCAACTTGACGCCTAGCATCCCTCTTCCTCCTAAAAGCAAAACTCAAACAAGTGACCATCTCTCTGGCAAAGACTCACGGTGATACCTCACCTCTCTCTTGGGTGGTTGTTGGTTCACTCTCTTGGGTGGATGGTTCACTCTTGTTGTGGCCTTAGCTCTAGGAAGGGTTTCCTCGAGGATCTTGGGCAAAGTGTCAAGTGGGTTCTTGAGATGGTTAGGTTTAGGAAGCCACACTTGTTTGGGAGGTGGAGTCTTTGGAGTCTCTTGGAGAATGCCATCTTGCACAATGGGCTTGGTAGGCTCGGGTGGGGTGATCTTGGTCAACTTGGGAGTGTTTGTGGGTTTCTCACTCGAGCTCAAACCACTACCTTGACCAACCTTGCCATAAATAACTTCACCCTTCCCCTATAGCAAAGCCTAATCCCGATGTGTCGGTTCCCTCTTTGAACCGACTCATCATCATACCAAGCTGTGGCTCTCCACTAGACACCCAACTCAGGACAGAGCGAAGGTACTTGTTCTCCTCTTCGACTCTCCCCTTGTCATGCCTACAAGACATGACCTCCATCTCCAAAGCTTCACACTTAGCACACTTCAGCCGCAGTGCTATCTCGAGGCTGGCCTTCTCAAGCACAGCAAGCTTGGCAACCTTCTCTGCCAACTCAGATTGCAAGCCTGGACAAGACTTGCACGCACTCAACAACATAGGCTTAGCCTTCAGCTCAACGTGCTCATCTAGCAAAGCGGAGTACTTGGATTGCAAAGACATGATGGTAGACATATGCATGGCACAAGCTTTTCACACTCGGTCTCATCGACACATCCACGGGCTTCCTAAGCAACTCTATCTCCACCATAGCCATTTCCCACTTCTCCTTGTATTCCTTTCTCTCCTAGCTACTCGCTTGAGCAACTTCTCTTGACAAACAAGCGCCTCGCCCAAAGTGTCAACCTCATCAGAGAGAGATTCGATTGTAGGAGATACCTCAGGAGAAGAAGAGTCGCTGTCGTGTGGCTTGACGCTGTCGGTCACCGCTCCATCGAGGGCCATGGTGCAGAAGCCCCCGGGCTTGGAGTCGGCGAAGAAGCAAAGTCCATTCAGGTCGTCCTCGATCTTGCGCTCGGGCTCCTCGTCGCTGGAGGAAGCTTGCCCGTCGTTGTCGAGATCGCTGAGGGAGGCGAAGAAGGCGTCCTTGTTCTCCTTGGCGCGCTTGAGGTACTTCTTCTTGATCGCCTCCTTGTCGAAGCCCTTCTTGGACTTGTACTTGCCGGCGATGTACTCACGCTTGTCCTTGCGGTTGCCGGAGTCATAGTACTTCTTGCCGGAGTACTTGTCCTTGTTCTTCTTGGGGCACGCGGCGATGAAGTGGTCCGAATCGCCGCACTCGAAGCATCCGCCCTTGGAAGCACCGCCACGCCGACGGTTCAAGCGATTGTTCTGGAACCGCGAGAACCGGCTGATGACAAGAGCCAACTCGTCGTCCCCGAGACACCCCAACTGCTCCTCTGTCACAGACACCAAGGAAGACAAGGCGAACAAAGTCTGTGAAGGGTTAGCAGAAGAACCTGAACTGCCCTTACCTGAGACGAGTGCAACGTTTGGCGCAGATGGGTTCTTGAGCTTCGCCTGGATCTGGGCCTCGATCTCGGAGGACTTGAGTTTGCTGTAGAGCTCGTCGGGCGTGAGGGTGTCGTAGTTGGCAGACTCCATGATCGCGGACACCTTCACGTCCCACACCTTCCGATCCAGAGCGTACAAGAGCATCATCGCCTTCTCGTGCTCGTCAAGCCTCTCCGACGGCTTGTTCGCCCGGCTTGTTGCGCATCGTCCCAAACCCGGCAAAGAGAATCGATGGACTCGCCATCAAGTTGGATTAGGTTGTTATACTCTCTCTTGTAGGTCTCATAAAAAGGCGGGCCTTGACTTGTGGGGTTCCCTCGTGGTAGCTCTCAAGTGTCTTCCACACCTCACGAGCGGTCTCACAAGTGGCAACTCTCTCGAACTCTGTGTCTTTGAGGCTAGAGAACAACACGCTCCTCGCTCGGTTGTTGGCATTGTGTTGGGCTATCTGTTCCTCACCCACTCGAGCGGCTAGCACTTGGTAATTCTCATCCTCAACAATCTCCCACACTCTCCAATCCATCCCCATAAGATGTGCTTGCATCTTAATCTTCCAATAGGGATAGTTGGTGCCATCGAACTCCGGAGGCTTGCCACCATAGTGACCAAACCTCTCCATGTCGCATTCTGCGGATCACGGACCGATTAAGGTGGATATGATCCTTAACCGGCTCCGATACCAATTGAAGGACCGAAACGGCGACCAGAGGGGGGGTGAATGGGAGCCTCAATTTTCCTTCAATTTCGGGTCATCGGCTCAACCCCAACCTCAAAAGCAAACTCAAACGGGAGACGAGTAACACACGAGCTAACTGGTAGCAAGGTGTCACGAGAAAAGAGAGCACCGAGATGTCCACGACCCAAATGATTGGGTGGATGTTCCCCAGGAACACAGCGGGACACCTCAAACTATCGCATACGGCCGACAAGAGCAAAGATCGAATCGGAGGACTAATAAGAGTAACTCAACTTCTATAGAGAAGAAGTGAGTTCCCGAAACTAAAATACCAACGTCAACTCGTGGACGAGTACCTAGGAAAATTCCTCGGATCGATAGAAATTCAACGCAACAATCGGATCTCAAATCGGTGCTTAGACGTGCAATTTACGTAGACAATACAAGCAAGCTGAAAATGTTCGAAAAAATCAACAATACCGAATCTGCTCAAGCCGAGAATGAGAACTGTATCCGATCTAGACCTGCAAAAGAATCACGTGCGGGGACAGCAAGCAACAATCTTGTATACGTGAAAGCTACTCTAACAAAGTGATAAACTAATCCAATAATGAGCTCATGATTGCTAGGAGTGTGATTCACGTATGCAACAAGATAATGAAAATGCTTGACTTGAATTGATTCACTAGCCGACTAACAAAGCTGCAGCTTTGCAAACGAGTAGTACTCCAAGCAAAATAAATTGGATCAAAGCTCAGGCATCGAGGACAAGCTGCTGCAATCAAATACTAAAAGTACCAGCTCATGGATAATGTAATGAACTTGACTTGCTTTACCTTGCCAATCAATCAACCTGTTACCTGTTGACAAGGAGCTGCTGCAGAGCAGATGAGACTGGACCAGAGGAAGGTGGACGCCGGCTGTTGATCTGCACGCTGCTGCCTGAGAAAATCTCCAAACGCTGGAGCAGATGAGGCTCAAGTATCGAGGGACAAAAACTGCTGTAGGAAAATCGATTTTGCTTTAACTCTGAAACACAGCTAAATGACTGGAAATCAAGATCTAGCAGCACCCTGGTACTGCGAGCAGAAAAAGCCTCGTCCTTGGGCAGAGCAAGAACGGACCAGGGCAAGAACTGAAATCGAAGACCCTGCACAGCCTGGGCATGAGAGAGTGTCCAATCGACACTGGAAGCACGCGGCTCCTGATGCACTCTGCCAAATCGCCACTTGAGCGAGCAGCCTACCACCTGAACCAAGAACGCACGGCGACGAACAGAAAAGAGCGGCTCTCAAAAATCCAATGAAAACCAGACGAAAGCTGCATGATTTGTTCTCAAATTTCGCACAGATAAGCTTGAGCTGGCTACGAACAAATCCCTAAAAGATCAATACCAGAGACCGTCTCTAACTCGAGAAAACTCAGATCACAGCCACGACGGAAATAAATAAAAACTCACTTCATAGAGCAACGAAAATCACAGATCACATAGATGAATCCCGGAGGAGACAAGCAGGCTTTGGGGCTGCTCTTCCCACCCGAAAATCACAGGTTCACGAGCACGAATTGTTTGATTCGTGGACCTCTCTCTCACACAAACTCAGAGAGAAACTAGGAAAATGAAAATAAGAGAGGCAAGAAGGGGAGGATGGCTGCCATCCTCTATATATAGTCCTTATTTCTCATCCCTATTTTGCCCTCCGATACATATGAGCCAAACCACTAACCCTAGGGCTATTTTGGTCAACTCGGATATTTTTCGATCCGACGACCACCGCGCCTCCTCATCGGTAGCCTTGCATCCACGCAACCTCCCCGATGCCGCCACGTGCCGCCCTTCCGTCCCACCGAACGTCCCGCCTCGGTTTTGAGGCCCAAACCCGCTAAACCCCGCCGCCGATGGTTTTGAGGCCCAAACCACCAAACCCGCGCCGATGGTTTTGAGGGCAAACCACCAAACCTCCTCGACACGTGTCATCGCTGTCTTGACCGCCCGAGTCGCCAAGTCGTCCGAGCTCCCCGCTCTGCTTGCACGCTCGCCGCCTTGACCCGATCGACACGGTCCCGCCACGCCCTCTTGCATTCGCCGATGTCCCAGTGTCGCCCACCATGGCTAGCCGCCCAGCGCTCCGTCCCTCGGTCCAAGCCTCACGTCCGTCCTTCACCTCCGCGGTCCGTCGGCCCGCACGCCCTCCTTGGCCCCTTCACCTCGCCGTCGGCTACCATCTCCGAGCTCCACACCTGTACAACACGAACCAAGAGATACGTCTTCGACACACTCCATGTGTGCCGGTGAACATAGCCGAAGCATAAAGAATAAAGGAAAAATAGAATTAAAATGTCGACCGTTGACAATCACTCAATCACAAAACTAAACACATGTGACCTAAATCAACCATGTGTTCGCAATTTGCAACAGGATGATGCCGCCGAAGTGCCGGTGCAATGACATATCGGTTCACGGGTGCCACCCCAAGTGCAAGAACTGCATCGAGAACACGCTCACCCGCGACGACGACGGCGCCGGCCCCGTCCGCGCCTACCACTGCGCGGACATGATCACAAACTTCTGCAAGAACCGCTGCACGCCGTCGCCGGCCGCGGCGTTCCTGGGCGAGGTCTTCTGATGGCATCGATGGAACGCCGCCGTCGACCAGCAAGCCGAGCTAGTTCAGTTTGCTTCTCTCGATCGAGCTTTGTCGGAGAAGAAATAAATACATGTCGCTGTAGGTCGGAATCGGCTCCATGGTTGCTTGCTCTTCGTCGTTGTCAGTATTTTACTGTTTACCGAATAAAGAGCTAGCCATATGTATCCATGATGCATGCTAGCGCTACTGTTAGTGTTGGTTTTCGTTTACCAGCTATAGTTCGTGAGGTACCTTTGGTTTTTTCCCCTTAATTTGCAGCTGTTATCAGGTCGAGTCATGAGAATATCTTGGTTACTTTTGTATTGGACGAAACATTTTGTGATGTCCAGACGCACCAGATGCTGCTGGACATCAATCATTCCGACAGGGTGCTTGGACACAGAGAGACACCCACATGAAGCCGAGCAGTAAAATGGTTTCCGGCATGATACGAACTTCGTACTTATAACACGTATAATACTCAGTGCTCAGCTCAAAAAGATGCCGCCCACATTTGGCTAAGGTCAAGGCAACGGGCTGCGGCATGTGATCTGTTTAACACTCCTTAACTTGTAGGTTTCCACCATCAATCATACTTATAGCATGTATAATACTGGCCTATGTTAGGGCAATTTCACTGTAGATAGAACCGAACCTGGGCCTTCTAAAATTGATTTTTGACGATGGTTCGTCCTCTCCAGTAGATCGAACCGAGAACTAACACTCCCTCTCCACCTTTCCCATTCATCTCCTCATTCTCTCCATCCCCACTAGAAGAAATCTGCTCATCAATGACGCTAACCTCATGACACCTGAAAATGTCGTCATAGATCAAGCTCTTTCTATGAAAAAAATTCTACGATCGTCACATCTCTCAAGGGACGGAGCCCAGACACAAAAATTAATGACGAAAATTTATATTTCGTCATTAATCCACAAAGATAAATTGTCATAGATAACATTTGCATTCTAATGATGAAAGCACGTCGTCATTAGTTTATTTGGCACTCGTCAATGATATTGTTTTGGTTTGTCTCGGTGGAATGATGAAATCATTTTGTCACACATTAGTTTTCTTACTCGTCACAGATAGTGTCGCCGTTTGTCTTGGTTGAATGATGAACTCAATTCGGCACATATTAGTTTTCTCACTTGTCACAGAACCAAATCACCGTTTGCCCGTACCAGGTTTAAATACAACCCGCACCGGGTTTAATACACATAGATAACAAAAACTTGCTTATAAATGCAACAATGTCATCATCACTAGCATTGATAGGTACTTCTGCTGTTTCTAGTTGTGGTTCTACTTGTGCAGATGCAACCGATGACTTGCCTTGTGATGCTATATACTCCTAATTGTGGTTCAGACTGACCTTGTAGGATTTAATTGACTTGCTATTGGTTCCATTCCCTGTCCCCTCCTCTTCATTTGATTCCTACAAGATCAATAAGAGATTAAAATTAGAAGGCAATTAGTTGGGGGGAAGGAGGGATTAGATTCTGCTGACTTACCAGGAGGCAGGAGCCGACGACAGCGACGAGCCACACTCACCCATCACCGTCGGGTGTCGGCGGATGGCATCAGCCCTGAATGGCGGGTGGGCGGCACCAGTCCTGAGCGGCACCTAGGATTGGCCCTTGCGCTCTTGGCTAAGCCTTGACTGCGAGCCGGTCAAGGTGAAGGGCAGGCAGAGGCTTGCGCGGCGGCGGCGGTGCGGCGTCCGAAAGAGGCAGCGGCCGGAAGCGTTGTGGCGCCGAGCTGACTCTATCGCAGCGTCGAAGAAGCCACCCGGTCAAGGGACGAACAACGATTGGGTTCTCTCTTTCTCTCTGGGCCAACGAATTTGGCCCAACACCTAGGTCCAAGCCGAAATACAGAGCATATCCTAAAATGTTTTTTTGTGGCGCGACTACGACCACGGCCCAAGCCCTAGGCCGAAATCCGCCCCAAAGCAGGTTCTGGCCGGTTACAATCCTAGAAAAACATGACCACGAGGGATTATTCCGGTAGTTACGTTCCAATGTAGGTTTTCGCCCTGTTATTTTGGATTGATTTGTACTCCCTTCGAATGGTATTAGAAGTCGTTTAGAACAACGACACGATCTCCAAAACACAACTTTGACCTCTTATTTTTATAAAAATATTTATGGAAATGTGATATATTTATACTTTTATTAAAGTATTTTTTAAGACAAATCTACTCATATAATTTTTACTTTTACAAAATCAACAACTTAAAAGTTATTGATGATTTATATTCCCGATGTTTGATCCAAACCTTGTCCAAAACCACTTCTAATACCAGCCCGGAGGGAGTATGTACGGCCGGGGTGGTCTCTGGAGATGGCCATCAACTAACATCCCTTCAAATCTCGATGTCGTTTTGAGATCTGTGCCAATCTTTATTTACAGGCCAAACTGGTACTTAAAGTAAATGGGATGTTTGATCGCTGCATGTGCGAGGGCATGTGGCCTGTAGGGCAGATTTGGCTATGCCGGAAGCCTTCCCTCCCCTGCTATAAAAACAACTCTAATCTCTTACAACTAGCCGCCATCAGTAACCAGTTATTGCTAGGAGAAACAATGATGAAGCCTCTGGTGATACTCGTCGTCGCTGTTCTCGCCGTCGTCGCAACTCTGCCGCCTGGCGAAGGTGACGACGTGAATGGTGAATCCTTCTGCCGTTTAACTTTATTTTCATCTGTATACATAATCACTTGCTATGATCGATGCATATATATATGCATCCACACTAGCTTGACATTTTTGACGAAACATTGTTTCCTGTGTACCAGGCTCGTGGCCGTGCTGCGACGACTGTGGTATTTGCAACAGGATGATCCCGCCGAAGTGCCAGTGCAACGACATTTCGGCGCACGGGTGCCACCCCAAGTGCAACAAGTGCGTCAGGGACACGCTCACCGCCAGCGACGACGGCGCCGGCCCCGTCGTCGGCTACCGCTGCGCGGACATGCTCACAAACTTCTGCCACCACAGCTGCACGCCGGCACCGGCTCCCAAGTTTCAGTGCTGCTGATCGGCTACCGTCGATCTGCTGGAAGAAGGCATGCGTATCATGCTAAGTCGAGTTTATTGCTGCTCTCGAGCTTCGTCGGAGAATAAATGTCGTCGTCAGTGTTTCAGTGTTTACCGAGAATATGCATGCTTGATGCATGCTAGCAGTGTTGGTGTTTGTTTCGTTTGGGTCCTTCAGTTTCGTCAGGTCCTTTGGTTTTTGGTCCCTTTGCAGCTGTTATATCGTGTCGAGTCATGACAGTACCTTGGTTACTTTAAGGGTTTTGCTATGGTATACTCAAATAATTGTGGATCGTTGGTGTGAACGTTTATAGTCACATATTATAGATAAATAGAATTTCAGAATTGTGGAGAAACTTGATAGTAAGCAAAATTTTAGAAAATAGTTGGATCTGTCGGTTGGATCTGACATGCATGCAACTAGCCTCATGAGGCAAAGTAGAGGTGTGTTAGGGCTTGTTTGGGTGCTGACTGCGAGGCAACTCAAAAGCTAGGCAAGGGCCCCATGCGTCCGATTTCCTATGAGTGTAGCCAGAATAGGTTACCCGGCCGCAAGTAGCTACTAGCCAGGGCGTGATCCAAACAGGCCTGTCTTGAACATATTCTGATTTCATAATTTATTTATTTCATTAGTACCAACATTAGTATGTTTGCCGTTAATATATTAAGTCACCTGCATGAAATTAAGGTTTTCTGTCCATAGATTCTGCGTGGTTAACGGATGCGATAGCAAGCGGGTGGTGGTGGTGGTGGTTGGGGGACCTAAGGTGGCAGCTCACTGCTACATAAAAGAACTTCCATGTCGGGTTTTTATTTACCATGGCGGTTTTTTTAACCGCCACGAACGAAAGGCCACAGCTAATCGAGAGATTAACCGCGGCGGTTTCCAACCGCCCAAAACCACCATAATTAATAGAAAAATAAAAAAAAAAAATGTAAGCCTAACCCTAACTCTAACGGGCTTAGTCTGGGCCGCCTCCGCCGCCACCGCAACCAAATCCTAACCCAAACGTATCGTTGCTGGATCTGGAGATGGTGGATGGAGCGCCACCTGCCAATCGACGGTCGCCGGAGCTAGATCTACTCTGTAGCCGCGGCGCCATCGAGAGCGCCGCCGTGTCCGCGAGGATGTGGAGGGTGCCGCTGCCTCGACACATTTGTTGAGGGTGCCGCCACCTCTGTGCAGGACGATGAGGGCCGCACACCCACTCAGGGATAGGGAGGGCTTGCACCTGTTCGGGGAGGGAGAGTGGAGGGAGAGAGGAGTGGGGGAGGCGAGGTCTCGTGGGGGGGTGGGTGGCGGCGGGCGGACCGCACAGAAGAGAAGATGAGAATGGGGAGGGGTGCCTGAGTGTGGAAGATGGGGGTTTGAGAGATTAGAGTTTGTATGGATATATGTAAGGAACCAATAAATGGCCTGCTGGGCCTCGCTCTTTTAATGGTGGCGGGCTTTTTATAAAAACTGCCACGGTTAATAGGCTTGTCGGGGACCAAAATCAGGGGTACCCCAACTCGAACGATAATTCACGGCAAAAACCAGGTGGGGCAGGCCTACGAGCTAATTCCGTCTCGAACGAGCTCTGAACACAGACGACCCAAACTCCGCCTCACACGAGCTCCGTGCTCGGCTCGTAGGGACAACTCCGCCTCGCTCGAACTCGGAACTCGGCCCACGAGCTGTTTCCGCCTCGTACGAGCTTGGAGGCCGAATGGCCAAAGCTTTGTCCCGCACGAGCTCCAAGCCACGCCCCGAACTCGTTAAACCTCGAGCTCACAAGATCGCCTGAGCTCGCCCAAATCTCATAACCCCACCAAGCGAAGGCAACCAAACTTAGGTGTGTTGGCTGGTGTGGCTAGTTTTCGACTTTTGTACATGTAAGTCATAGATTAGGGATCCAACTGGTGGCTTCTATAGTTGAAGGACGTAGATGGGAGGTCACTAAAAATTTGGGGACGCTAGATGCACTTTACTCAAACATAATTTAGCGGAGCCCTGTACGTTTGGCTGGTGCTATGGTTGATACTGTGAGAGAAAATACTACTGAATGGCTCGCCGATAAGCGCCGGTAGTCCAAGCGAGTTCTGCGACCTTATCCGGGAATGGATTTGCTCGGGCAGCAGCAGCTGTCAACCGGAGATGTGCACCTTCAATCTGGATGGTGGTCTCGTCAATCATTGCGGTGCTGGGGGTGTGAATGTGTGAATTGTGTAAAAGCTGACCTTAGTTTGTTCCTCTGACTTTCCTGCAACCAGCAACTTGAAAGGGACGTCTCTAGATGTTGATGCGACACATGGCAGTCCACGAGGATTTTTCTGCACCTTGGTCAGTGGAAAAGATGATGCTTGGCTTCTACGAGTTGAGTACTAGCCATCTTGAAAGATGATTTTCATGAAAACATCCAATATAACTGGATTTTGCCATGTCCTCTTTCATACGTACCCTCCACTCATATTGCCCCACTTGAGGCCGAATTCCTTGAGAGCATCCGCTATGTAATCTTGACATCACACAAGAGCAGATCAAGGCTACCAAGAAAGTGTTAGGAAATAATGCAAATTAAATATAGATCGAACGTGAGATGCACATAAAACTGTTGTGGGAAAAAAATCAAGGTGTCAGAATAAAATTTAGCTAACTTGATCTTAAACTTAGCCTAAACATGATCCCTACCTTAATATTATACCGGGATAGATCTAGTGGCGGCACTGGTGGTGTGATAAAGATGACCTTAGCCTGTTCCTCTGCTCTTCCAGCTGATGCCATGCTACGAGAATGTAATTCTTCACAACACTAATAACACTCTCAATGAAAATTTGAAACACTTTATTGTGGCATTTCGTTTCTACTTATTACTTGATTGTTTTATCCAGTTTAAGCAGTGGTTTTGCTCGAATAATGATTAAACAATAAGTAACCGACTGTTTGCCATTAACGTTTAGAACATCAATGATTATGACTATTAAAAAATTGCATACAAAAAACAAACATTAATATATCTCGTACCCAAAAATGAACAACATTATGCTTGAAATTAAGGATTATGAAGGAGGCAACATACATGTTAGAGCTCAAATGAGAATACATTTCCTGTGAAGGAAACTTGGCATGGTTTTATTATAGAAATTTGGAATTTTGTGTCTGGAATGTTACGCATGTGCTTAAACAAAGATTTTTAGGTATGTGGTTGCATTTTTCAAGTGTATTGTTAGGTACGCGTGTATGATTTGGCTTTGTACTAGTTGCTTCTTCTACAAGCCAAAGTGTAGGAGGATTGTCGATCGGCAGCTTGTCAGAGTTGAACAAAATTGCTTGGTTCTATGTATTCCAGTACAAACCTCCCTTTTTTTTTTTAAAAAGCGAATATATTGATATCTAGCCTCTGCAATGACCGTACATATTTCTCATTACACAACACTTCAAACTCGCACAAAACTTGAATCCAAGGCACGCACACTAAAGCGGCAGGCTCTGGCTTTCAAGCACACAAGCACACCGATACATACATTTTTCTCATTACTTGTTCAGGTATAACCTGCCATACATCTAGTCTGTTTTGTGAATTTGGTTGTTGATTGACATGGAAACCTTAATGCTTGCTAGTATACAAGGATGGAGTTGAGGTAGAGCATAAGGTCTTTTCTAAAAAAAAGAGGTAAAGCATAAGGTAAAGATCAAGAAATCAACACCTCAAATAAAATGATGATTAAAGTGAATCTTTGATGACTCTAGGAGAGAAGCAAAAAAAGTTCTATGATACATCTTAATATTACTTATGAAAGTCCCATAACGGTGCCTTGATTAATCCTCACCGGAAACGCTCGTAAAAATAGATAAGGCCCTATTTGATACAAAGTATTTTTTAGAGTTTTGAGAAAAAAAATCCATGGTTTCGTGAAATACGTTGGTTTTAGAGTGCCAGGAAGTGTTTGGGTGCGACAAACTTTGTGGTTTTGAATACCATGGTATCGTTGAGGCTGTAGTCTTTTTTCGAGATCTAAAAACTCCACTCTAGACCTCTTTTGGCTAACCATGGTTTTGCAAATCATTGTCTCTAAAACAACAGTTTCTTGATACTTTTGTTACTTAATACTACAACATTGAACATGGTCTAAATGCTACAAATTCTCATTTTAATCAGAAATATATATCAACATACCAAAAAATATCTCATATACTCAGGTTCAGAAAACTTCATCGTAATGTTCACACAACATTAACGTATGAGAAAAATTCTTGAAGAAAAAAAACCTCCTGTACCCACAATCCCACAAGTTCAATGTACCAGGAAACGTGCAAGGAAAAGTCTCCGTACTTGGAAAAAACTGCAAGAAAAGATGCACGTGTACTTGGAAAAATTCCTGTGTACTCACTGTTGTCGTTCCCTTGTTCCACGTTCCACGGGGACCCTGGAAGCCTCCCTCTCCTCCTATAAGAAGACCCTTCAGCCTCTTAGAGGTATCCATAGCTAGGAAGCAAATCATATCCAAAGCAACAAACTTGGCATAGCCTGTTCTTCGACAGAGAAGGAAAAATGAGGCCTCTTGCGATACTCGTCGTCACTCTGGCTGTTCTCGGCGTCTTCGCAGCAACTCTGCCGCTCAGCGAAGGTGACCACGAATCCTTTTGCCGTTTAGTTTAATTTTCATCTGGGTATGTAGACACAACATGTTATTGGATGACATTTACATGACATTTTGACTAAACATGCGTTGGCACATCAGCAGGCTCGTCGTGGCCGTGCTGCGACAACTGCGGTGCTTGCAACAGGAAGCAACCGCCGGAGTGCAAGTGCCTGGACACCTCGGTGAACGGGTGCCACCCAGAGTGCAAGAACTGCACCAAGCTCGGTGCAGGAATTCGTCCTGGTTTCGGCCCGGGCCCCGTCGTCACCTACCGCTGCGATGACTACCTCACAAACTTCTGTCTGAACACCTGCACGGCGGCATAGGACGCCGGCCGTCGATCATCCATGCCTGCCGCCGTCATGTCGAGTTTGCTTCTCTCGAGCTAATTCGTCAGACAAGAAATAGATAAATAAATAAACAAATAAATGTCGATGCCGCTCTGTTCGGTGTGTCATTGCTCTTGTGCGTCGTTGGTGTATTATAATACTGTTTGTGGAATAAAGGGTCATATGCATGCATATGCCATGGTCAAAACACTGTTGGATGGTTCTCTTTGCAGATGTTATCGTGTTGAGTCTGTCTCATGACCACACTATCTTGGTTACTTGTTGGTATTGCCCAGAACATCTTGGGATGTCACGTCCATGTTTCGGCCGGACAGAGAGACTAAACACGGCTCTATACAACATATAAATGTTCAGTGCTTAGCTCCTTAGCCCATCACTGGCACATCACATTCGGCCAATGCCAGCGGCACACGTGTGGCCCCTCAAATCTGCTTCTCAACTTATCTATAGGAAATTAAGAGCACACACTAGCTAGCTTTCATACTGGGTTTTCCATGTGGTAATAATCCCACACTCCCACTTAGCACTAATTGTGAGCATTTGGGTTTCTTTGATTAATTTCCAAGACTAGTTAAGGTCCAAGTCCTGTTAATCGAACAGCTTGGACATGAAAACCTCTAATGTACCAATGAAAAACAACAAACTAAAAGAATAATAAATTGCAGCTTGAGCAATACTGCTTTTGTGGCCTGTTCCCTAACATCAACTTGAGCAAAACCTAACATATGTAATATATGAAGAGAGATAGCTTCCCATATATTAGATCAATTACATGCTTGAGACCTGGCAACTTGTTTTCTCGAACAATACATGTGGATAATGTAGAAGAGACGTCTAGTAGTTGTTTCGGCTACACAAGACAGTCTAGGAGGATTATCTGCTTGGTCAGAGGAAAAAACAATGTTTGGCTTCTACTCGTTCGACTACTGGCCCTCATGAAAGAAGACCTTCGACGTGTCCCCGTTCATACCCTTCATTATATTCATATTGAATGCCGAATGACTTGATGAGACCATCCGATATAATCTTTGGCATAACACTAGCGCAGATCGAATCTACCAAGAAAATGTTAAGAAATAATGCAAATTAAATATAGATCGAAAGTGAGATCCACATTTTTTACATGAAAAACCTTTGTGGGAAAAACCAAGGTGTTGAAACAAAACTTAGCTAAAATGATCTTAAACTTATCCTAGACATGATTACCATAATCTTGTACTGGATGGATCTTAGATACTAGTGGCGACGTTGGCGGTGCGATAAAGACACTACTACAGAAAAATCTTTTGTGTCGACGTACGTATGGGAGAACTCTTGAACGAAAAAAGTATTAGAAAAACACTCCACGCCCACGATCTGCGCAAGGAAAAATCTGAGTACTGGGAAAAAACTGCAAGAAAAAATGCATGTACTTGGAAAATTTCTTGTACTGGCTGTTCTCGTTCCCACGTTCCGGCCGGGCATCTATGACGCTGGAAGCCTCCCTCCTCCCCTCCTATAAGATGACCTTCAGCTCTTAGAGATAGCCATAGGAAGGAAATCATATCCAAGCCCAAGCAACAAACTTGTCATTCTGGCCTGTTCTTGCCCGGACGGTGAAGGCAAGATGAGGCCTGTGGCGATACTCGTCGTCACTCTGGTTGTTCTCGGCGTCCTTGCATCTGTCGGCGAAGGTGACCACGAATCCTTCTGCCGTTTATTAGTTTTATTTTCATCAGGAGAACATCAATTGTTAAGCAAGACGTTTTGATCACCACACCAGCAGGCTCGTCGTGGCCATGCTGCGACAACTGCGGTGCTTGCAACAGGAAGCAACCGCCGGAGTGCCAGTGCGATGACATCTCGGCGAAGGGGTGCCACCCAGAGTGCAAGAACTGCGTCAAGAACACCCCCAACACTCTTCCCGGCTTCGGTCCCGGCCCCATCGTCACCTACAGCTGCGCAGACGTCCTCACGAACTTCTGCCAACGCAACTGCACGGCGGCGTAGGACGCCGTCTATGTGCTAGCTGCAAGCATGCTACCATGTCGAGTTTGCTTCTCTCGAGCTTCGTCGGAGAAGAACGAAATAGATAAATAAATAAATGTTGCCGCTTTGTTCGGTGTGATAATGCTCTTGTTCTTGTTTGTCGTCGGTGTATTAGTACAGTTTCTGGAATAAAATGCCATGGTCAAAACACTGTACGTTGGATGCATGGTTTTCTTCGTTTACCAGCATCGTGTCGAGTCATTGGTTACTTGTTGGTATTGCCCAGAGCATGTGGCGATGTCGTGACAGGCATGCTCACTGCGTCGTTCATCTCCCAAATGCCAAAACGTATAAATTTCCGAACGGGCCAGGTCCGCTGGGCCAGTAGGGGCCCGGTGTGAAAAAAACACGGCACTAGCCCGGTCCAGCACGGCTTGGGCTGGGAAGTCGGCTCATAGTGCCGGCATGGGCATGGCCCGCTCTAACTTGTAGCACTGCGACGGCACGGCTCCTAGCCGTTGGATGCAAACGTTGGATGCAGCATATATAAACACAATGCTAACCCTAGCACACATATCTCAATTGCTCTCAGCCGACACCGCTCCAACTTCCACCGCACGGCTCTTTCCCGTACTCCCGTCCCGCCGTCCCTCGCCGGTTGCCTCTCTTCTTCCCCAGCCACAGAGCAACTCCACCTCCATCCTCCTTGTCTAGAGCCCCCAATCCCAACGCTTGGCATCCCTGTGGCGGCGACACGATGTCGGGTGCGGCTGTGAGCACAGGCATGTCAGCGGTGAGGGCACGTTGGAGCTGTGGCACTGTGGCGTGCGACAGCGGGTAGCCTGGCTTTGACGGCAACAATATCGAGCACGAGGCAGCGCATGGCGCGGCATCCCTAGACTGGCACGGGCAGCACGACATGGCACGGCACGCTTCGTCAGCCGTGCCTGGTGTGCCGTGCGTTGGCATCCCGCCAGAGCGTGTCCGTGCCGTGTAGTGTCGTGCCGGCACATTTGGAAAACTATACAAAAATAGTTTTGTCATGTCTCCCGAGACGGAGGCCTCAGATGCTGCACGTCAATCTTCCGTCTGGACAAAGACATAGACGTCTGAACATGCCAACAAGGAGAACATATAATGCTCAGTGCTTAGCTCTTAAAAGTGGCTCACCACTATCACATCACATTCGGTTTGGTGCGCGCAGCAACGTGTACGTGTGGTCCCTCAACTCTGCTCTCAACTTATCTATATGAGCACACACTAGCTTCCTTAGCGTGGTCATGATTACTGGCCGGTGGCAGCGGTGCTACTCCTTTGGTGTGCTCGTCGGCCGGCAGCGCGCCTCCACTTCTTCATCAACTATGGCATTGGGAGGCCAGATCCGGTGGTGGAGAGGCCGGATCTGGTAGTGGGGAGGCCGGATCTGGCGAGCAACGACGGCTTGGGGTTAGCTGCATCTAACAAAAAAAAATATATTCCCCTAAGAGGTGCTAATTGAAGCTAGGTCAGTTTGGACCCACTAAAAATGTTTTTTCTCTCCCCACCCACGTCAAATGATTGGGAAAGTATATTTAATGTTAATTTGACCATTCCATCCAAACACTATGGCTAGAGTTAGTCATGGCTAGTCATCAGCTTGAAACTAACTCTAACCTCTAACTGAGGTAGAGTATCCAAACAGGGCCTTTGTATGCGTGAGCTCATATGTTCATTGCTCTAAATGTTAATATGTTTTTAGCTCTGTTTGCATACTCTAACTTAGCTAGAGGTAAGTGTTAGTTTCTAGCTCATGACCACTAACCATGAACTAACTCTAGCCAAAGAGATGTTTGGATCCATGGGTTAGATCAGCAATAAGTGTACTTTTCTCATTCATTTGGCTCATTTAAACCCTCTTACCAGCCGTTTTGGTGTGGTCAGCTATTGTGTGCCCTCCTCCCGCTCATGTGAGGTGTGGCCGATTTTTGTTGAACAACTCCAGACCATGATGATGTGGGCGGAGCTGATGGAGCAGTGGCGGGCTGGCAGGTGGTGGCCATGGCAGTGAAGCGGCTGCGCACATGAGGAGGAGGTCTAGTGGATGGGGCGCCCTAACTGGGCGCTCGAGGAGCAGGTCAAGATCCTCTACGTCGAGGCACAGGTGTGGCAAGATCTTGAACGGTCCAATGAGCCCGCCACCAACGCGCTCCGCAACAAGCTTCAGTAGGCGCACGATGCCCAGTAGGTGCGCTGCGACGGCACCAAGTCATGCTGCTGCTGCGTCGTCTCCAAATCGAGCAGGTGGGGCAAAGGATGAGGAGGAGGCTAGGGCGTCATGGCTGGCGACGTACGAGAGGACGTGCATGGTGTGCCGGCGAGGATGGGAGGAGTCGCGCCTCGCACGATCCGTTTCGCGAAGGGGAACGCAAGGGAGATAGGGATCCGGTGCGGACGGAGGTACGGGAGAAAATCACTTTCAGTTGGCCCCACCTAAACTAGCTTCAATTAGCACCTCTTGCAGGGGACAGTTTCTTCGTGGACTAGATGCAGCTAACCCTGATATAACTCTCTTCTTTGGATCCTTTAGGGCTAGTTGAACCGTAACTAGCTTAAACTAACTCTAACACATGGATTTTTTTTTTGAAAGGTCACCGGAGGGGTTTTCTAACACATGGATCTAAACAGGGCCTTTGTATTATTTTGGTCAGTCTCTTTATATATCTAACTATATATAACTAAAACACATATCTATAGTAACATGTCCTCATTATATGTTTATTGCCCTCGTCTGAACTGTCCTGATATGTTTGCGCTTATATGTTCGTGATGAGTTATGCAGGGGCACGGCGCCACACATGTGCTAACAGTACTCCAAGGCTGATCGTGAAACACATGCATCGCCCTGGGTGCAGCCATCTAGATGTTTAGGTAGGACCCTCCTAATGTTCGATCGATCCGGCCGGGGGACGCACGTGTTGTGTATGCAGTGCATCGTCTGCAGTGGATCGATGTCGTACGCGGAGGCTACAAAGCACGAGAGCGCATGCGACTACCTTTCTGATTTTAGACGATAAAGACGAGATCTTGTGGCCGCACGTGCCAGAGTGTAGAGACAAGCACTTTCCCCGAAACAATTTTCGCCACATACTTTTTACTAGCACGGTAAATAAAAGGAGCGCATGCGACTACCTTTCGCCAGTGCAGTGCTCTTTTATTTGGCCAATGCCCAAGAACTGCTACTAAAACATTGCTAGTAGCAACTTCTACCAGAATAGGTATTTTCATCAGTTGTAGGTTGTCACCAGTATTTCATATGAGACCGCCGGTAGAAATACCATTCCACCAGTATTTTCTTCATTTGAAATTTTAATCTATACTATAAAAGAGTGAAAGAATTGAAAACTATTGTCACCAGAAAATTCCCTACCCACTTGAGATTGACAAGTGGCCCCTCATGACAAGGACGTCAGGAACATATGAAACATGAGTGGCACACGCGTTCCTGCCGTTTACATGCCCTTCCTTGCGCTGTCCTTTTTCACCGCAAAAAAGCTTACCCGCCTGCATGTACCCATCCTACTCTCCGGGCGTCGCAAAGGCGGCCGCCACCGCATGGACAGTTACCCCCTGCTCTCCCAATCGGCACAATAATTCCACTCGATTCTATCCCCTCCCGATCTGTGCTCCATCTACAACTGCCCTTCTTCCCCTTCATTCGCTCCGTGACAAACGAGGACGCGCACGAGGAGTGCGGCGGCGGCGGCAGGCGTGAAGGCGCGGGCGCGGTAGGCACACCGCGCCGGATCGCTCCCTTCCTCCTTCCTATACAATCGGTGGTGATCCCGTCCCCATGGTTCACCACCACTCCAATATAGGTGCCTCCCAGGTTCACACCACAAACCTTATCGATTGCAGCTCGCAATCATATTCCTGGTGGTTCATGGGACAGACCCTACAATCGGTGGCAGTTACTCCAATTACTCCAATATAGACGCAGATAAAACTGCCAAGGTGGTGCCGGCTACCCTGCGCCAGACGCACAGATTGATCCTCACGAGGAATTGTTGGTGCATGGGACTGTGCCGCGCAGTCTTCTGATATAGGTTTGTATCATATTGCGCTACAATTCTTGCTTCTGTATTTTCAATTTAATTCTGCTTGCTCCACTACCAAATTTGGCATGCAAATATGAAGGGTTCAAGTTTGATCGATCTCAGGTGAATCCAAGCGATCAAGATCGACGCGTCTTCTTACCAATCTGTCTGTATATTGGAGATTGGTCTTTGCATACAGTACAATTTTTCACAATCTAATTTGTTTCAAACCAGGATGCTATATGTGGGGTTGCCCTTCAGTCTCTATTTCTCAACTGCATATGGGATCCAGGCCCACATGTTGTTTTGATCTTGGTCACTTTGTTCTGCTGATGACATGTCGAGGACTGACTAAGAGGCAGATGTAAGTGGGCATGAAATTCATACTGAATTAAATTTCTTAGAACATGGGGAACTTTCCAATCACAACATTGGCAATTTCAGTCATTGAATTACTGTCACCATATGATGCACAATGCACAAATGAACTTATTCTTTGCCATGCATAGGTGTGTTTGAGACTGGTTTCATTGGTGTTATTCATCTTTGGAAAATAGTGTTGTAAAAAAAACTTCAGAAAATGAAATTTCAATCCATATTAAGGCCTACACCATAGTGACAGTCTCATATGAGGATTTCGACAAACAGGAGGTAAGCCTAAAGCGCTAAACAATCCTTCAAATTTTAAAGCTACACAAGATTTTATTATATTTGCTATTTCATTAATCGCAGTATGATTCTTTTAGTCACTACCTAGGACGAAGAGCTGCAGCTTGCTCTGCGACAGATTGTAGCTTAGGATCCATCTAAACTACATTGTGAACTTCATTTTTCTCCCACATCCTTGTTAGGTGCTTATACTATTATTAAATTATGGACTAAAATTTTGTATGTGATGCATGTCAGCTAATACCTAGCTTGGTTCTTATTTTTTATGTTGAGCAATATTTGACTCCATGGAAATATGAGGCTATAGAAGGAAAGAGGGGGAAGAAGGAGAACTACCGGGAAATAAATAACACGAATTCAATGTCCCCTACAGAGAATGTATATGCGTTGATTATATCTATGCATTGCTTATATATCAAAATATATAAATAAATAAAGTTCAAAAAATATAAATAAATATATACAAGGTCTGTGTTTCTTTTTGAGCGCTTGGTTTTGAACGTGTATGCACAAAGCTCATTGTCTATCAAAAAAATTCATGGTTTAAGTTTTTGACTTGATTTAAATTGTATTGATATGAAATTTCAATCTTATATGAATATGATATTTCATATTATTACTTTATTCACGACATCTAGATTTTTATATTATGACTTTATTCAGGACTATTTAGGTCGATGTTCTGCACGGCGGCGTTCTCCCAACGGGCTAGTGGCACTCCCTAACTCGGCAGAGAGTAGCAAGAGGTTGCCTGGATGCATGGGACGTGGCGGCAGGATCCATGCATGAACATCAATGTTCGACCATGCCATGCGGTATGCTAAAAAAGACCTTGCCATGCGGTGGATGGATCTCGGCACCTCAGAGCGCAACCTTGTCTCATAGCCATAATGGGCAGCATTAGACGGGTTTTGCTTTAACCTAATATATATATAATATTTATGCCTAGATCAATATTCTTGATTTCCAGTTAGAATAGAGGTGGTGGTAATTGTTTATTACTTTGGGCTAGAATAATATCTATTTGAGTTTGTGATGGATTCTACATATTAGTGAAATCCATATATATTTGTCGTTATGCTTCTATGCATTAGAAAGAATACTTTCCATATGACATTACAAGTGATCGTGTAAGTACTTATGAGTTTGTGACTATGCCATTGATGATATGAGTTGGAGATTTCTTCTATGCATTATGAAAATTAGGCTTTATGATTGAGGTCAATTAAAAAATAATTTACACATACGAAACTATGATTTTATAGTTATAAAAATAAAAAATAGGTTTAGGAATTTGATTGTTTGGTTCTTCTATTATGGAATATTTTTTATACACACGTGTGTGCCGCACATGCATCTCTGCTATGTAGTAAAAAAGTCGCGTATATCTTTCAGATGCTATATATGCACATGAAACTGGAAGAAATTGGATGGTGTATTCATACCAAACAACTGAAAAAAAAGTTACGCTCCTCAATCTATTCTTCTAATTTCTTCATATATTATTTTGATAGTTCTGCACCTCCATCATTATCAGTTCTTGATCCTTCATCAGCGAGTACCATGACTCAATTAGTGCTTCCAGTTTGCAACATAAGTGGGAGAACATGCATCTTTGGTTTTGATTTCAGATTGAACATTATGCACTTATCTGCACCTAAGAAATTGGATATATCTTTCAGATGCTCTATACACTGTTATATATAGCTGCACATGAACAACATTGCTATTCAAATTTGATTCAAATAACGAGGAGCTGACCCAATCAATTTTGGGATCAACATTGTAGTAGCAATAGAATTTTCATTTTGACTCATTTTCCGCTTACAAGGTGTTCTGCTGTGACTTCAAAATAAGAAGTGGAAAATGACCTTTTATATAGCATAATGTACTTGAGATCCACAATAATGTATTGCCTCATTGCCTGCTGACGAATTTCAATTGTTTAGGAAAATTTAGGCTACATGTTATAGGAACAAAGTTTGTTAATTTTATTAAGTTCCGGTGCTCATTGCTTTCTTTTCTGATGACTTCACAATGATTTGGTAATGGTTTGGTAGATGCAGTTTTTTCCATGCAGTTTCATCTTTTGCAAATTGACCATCAATGATAGGCTATATTGTTTCTGCAGGCTTTTCGATTATGTCATTATAGCAACCACTAGCTATGATATACAATGCTTATGTTACTGGCTATATTGAGGTTCTTCAATTACGCCTTCAAGGTGTTCCTCGACACTGGCCTACAGCTGAGCTTTCGCCTAGAACTTTTTTTTGCCATGAAACCTGTTGACCCACCCAAACCAGAGGGAGACACACACCGGTGGCCACACTTGCACACTTTTTCCTTACGAAAGCAATGTTTTTGTATCTTCGTAGAACAAAGTTGCTGCAGTTTTATACTAATGTATGTTTGCGCTTGTTATTTAGATTTTGATTCAATTATATTTGAGCAAGATGCTAAATTGGAAACTAAGACATTGCCAGCAAGAAGCACATTGCACTAGCGATAAGTGGGGAGCTGGACCTACAAACCAAGTGTGGTTCCTGATACATATCTTCACCTAACATTGCTTTCAGAGATACCTGGTTCTGAATCAGTTTTATTTGAACATATTGCAAGATATCACAGACAAGGAATTGAAGACACATGCAAACCTTTTATATTTTGATGTCTGTAGCTCTTTCCAATATGAGAGATCAAATCAATGTAATGTTTTTTTTTTTGAGATGGAAACTATGAATTATTGCATCTATCTGAAGCTGGTATTTAATAAATCACTTCTGTGATGTGGAATATGAATTTTCATCCAGATGAGAACAGCCAAATAGAGTTTCAGTGAGAATATGAATGGCCTGATGTAAATATTTATCCTATCAAGATAGGAGACATGTTTATACTTCTTCTTAAATTTTAAATGTGGATGTTTACTGTAATAATTATGTAGAATTTTCCTTTGCACTTGTTATAGGTTCAAAATATTGTAATACACATTGATCTTCAAACACTTACACTATCGACGTCAAAACACAAATTTGCCAGAACAATCAAAGATGAGGCCACCAGTCTCAATTGATTGCTACACTAAAATATTTGTTTCTGTTTGCTGTTTAATTTTAGAACAATATGGATCTTTCTTAAACATAAAAATTTGCAAACTAGATATATATTTATGTATTCTACAATCTAAGTTTTTTGTTTCTATACACATGTCATCATTTATCACAATTATAATCACGTGCGTGTCGCACGTGCATTTTCACTAGTTATTCTAAGATGCGAATCCTCTAAAATAATTTGTATAGAAGACTGACTTAAGAAAGGTAATGGTCACTAGATCATGACCAGAAGACAACACATTCACCCAACGAATACACTTACACAAACTATCTACCCCTATAAGCAGAGATACTTACGTGACATTAACGAATATGGTTTCTGTTATTTGTCTGTCGACAGATTTCCTCGTTTTAGATTGAGGGTTGTTCCATGTGCTCCATGATTTGTGCGGGTTTTTCAGGTGCAGCCTCCTTGCTCAAAAAATTCTGACAGATTCTATCTATGGAAATTCTGTCAACAGAGAGCTAAAGGCTCCCATTGAACAATTGAACTCATTTTGTCTCTCGACGGTTGTGTGAATTGTCTCACCCAACAGTATCAAACAACTGCCGGTAAAAATAATGTGAGTATACTAGTAGCAAGTGAGAAGTCTGGACTACTCCGGGCATCTGTGAAGCTGGTAGCCTTCCCTCTCCTCCTATAAGAAGACCTCTAGCTAGCCTCTTATAGAAGCCGTCGTCAGTACCCAGTAGCAAGAAAATAATAGCACTGTGGTCCGTTGTTGCCAAGAAAAACAAAGATGAGTACTTTTTCAATGAAATAGGACAAGTCACATCATGAAACTAGCACAAGTCCCAACCTGAAACTAGAATCTAGTATTGAATATTAAGTCATTTTACACATTCTTAAGCTAGAAACAAAACATTACATAGATAATGACATAAGCAGACCTGAACATTACATACATCATTACACAAGCAAGCATGAACAATCGATAAATCCCATGTGTGGACCTGATACCAAACAAGGTAGAACGGATTCCCCAAGGCCTCGGCACAATTTAGGAGCACAATTTAGCTTTGTGATGATGACACACATGCAAGGCACGGCACCACATGCTAACAAGTCCCCAAGGCTTACCATGAAACATCCTGCGAAGCTAGATTTGTCACCATCACCAACCAAATCCCTGTGACGTAACAGGAACCACTACCACACGATTCTCCTCTCCTATAAGAAGGACTCCAGCTGTAGGAAGGAAATCAAGGCAAGAAACTTTAGTACTGTCGTCGCAACTCTACTTCACAAGATAAACAAAAGATGAGGCCTCAGGTGATAATCATCACACTGGCTGTTCTTGGCATCCTCGCAGCTCTGCCGCTTGGCAAAGGTGACGACATGGCGACAAGAATCCTTTTTCCATGCTTTCACGCCATTTTAAATCACCGTCCTTGCGTCACTTTGACTCTATTGGTTGTTTTCGGCCACAGGGCACGACGCCGGTGCGAGCTCGTGGCCGTGCTGCGACAACTGCGGTGATTGCAACTGGATCATGCAACCTTCGGTGTGCCAGTGCAAGGACATCTCGCCGAACGGGTGCCACCCAGAGTGCAAGAACTGTGTGAAGCTCGCTGTAGAGATGCCTCCCGGAGTAGGCGGCATTGGCCCCGTCACCACCTACCGCTGTGATGACAAGCTCACAAACTTCTGCCAGCGTAACTGCACGACGGCGGCGGCTGCAGCAGTGGTGAGGGGTGGGGTCTTCTGATGGCATCGAACGGTGCCATGCAAGTCGACTCGCATCTCTTGAGCATCGCCAGAGAAGAAACAAACAAACAAATAAATGTCGCCTTACTCGTGTCGTCAGTGTTTCTAGTAGTGTTTATGGAATAAAGATCACTCAATGCTGCTCTTGCTCCACACATGAGGCAGCAGAAGTCACATTAAGCTTCTCTTCATTTTTCCTGCTTTAATACTTTATTGCTATGTGCTCTGAATTCAAATGGTATCCTTATAGGTTTAAATGATATACATTTGAAGGAAAGTTGTCATCAACTCCACGAGAGGACTGGTTGCCTCCAGGCCGGCTGTATAATTCCAAGGACCCATGGGCAAGCAAGAAAATATGGGTCCATATTGAACAAGTCTTATTATACTATTAAAGATATAATATTCGAATAAAAGATTCTTTTACGGTACATATTTAGGCCATGAAACATAACAATAATGTAATAAAAACTAAAAAATAGCAACCAATATAATTACCCCAAATAAGATGTAGTGGTTTATTTCATTGATAAAAATCGTCTATGGGCATTTCTTGATGCAAAATCTTCAATAACAGTATCAAGATCAATGTCGTACAAAATATCCTTCTCAATGGCGTACATAGCTAAGCCATTCAATCTTTCTTGTGACATAGTTAACCCTAAATAATTTTTAAAAATATTCAATAATATTCAGATAAAAACATTGAATTAGAATTTCATAATCCTTGTAATTAATTTGGGAAAATCTCTATAGCCTACAAGCAGCCGATTTCTTACCGTGAGGAGGACCAGGATGGATTGGAATTTGGATGGCGTCCTTGGCGTCAGGACGTACTGCCCATGTGCTCTATACAAAATTCATGAATTCAATACAAATATGAGAAAAACATCAAATTACAAGGCTGTGCAGGTGCAGGCTTGCAGTGGTGCAAATTGCTTACCGTGCCAATTGCTGCTTGCCGATAGAGCTTGTTCCTTGCTGTGCCGATCGGCTGATCGCCAGCAGCGTTGCGATCTTGATGATCGCCGGTAGGCACTAGGGCCAGGAGCGGCGGCGGCAGGAACAAAGTTACGATCGAAACTGAAACATCGCTTGCGTACATTGACCAAGGATCATACGGCTTGGGCCTTTTGCTTTGTCATTTGTTATGGGCCTTGAAATCAAAATGTCTATTATATACCAAATACAGATTATATGTAGTAAGTACTTATATTATCTTGCCCCCCCCCCCGATCCATGGGCCCTCAGCCGGCACCATGGCTGCCACCCCCCCCTGTTGCCTCGAAGTGCACCCACCAGGATGGCTCGTCTCTCCCCTATTCCCCGGTCTCGACATGATCCACTGACCTTCATGTTAGATTGAGCATCGTGTGGATGCATGTGTGTGTCACGTGTGTGGCTGCATGTGTGCGGTGCTTGTCTTCTGTTATCTTAAAGGTACAATGAGCTATAAGATTCACGACACCCAGCTGTAATAGAAGGATATAGTGATTCGAACTAGATTTCTGATATTGATCAAATCTACACCACTAGTGGGTATGTCTTTACTCTTGGAGGTGGTGAAGTATCGTGGAGGTTTTGCAAATGGACTATTTTGACTAAATCAACCATGGAAGCAGAACTTATTTCTTTGAATACAACATCTATAGCGAAGTGGCTGCGTGAGCTCTTGTCCAACTTGCCGGTGGTTGAGAAACCAATAACACTATCCTGATGAACTGTGATAACAGTGAACACTGAAGTGAATGGTGCTAACGATAATGTGAAGTCAACAAGACACAATGAAAGACGTTTGAAGACTATTCGGAAGTTGAGAAACTCCAGAGTAATAACTATATTTTTATCTACAAACGGATAAAAACCTAGCAGATCCCTTTATAAAAGGGCTATCACGAAATGTGATAGAAATTGCATGTTGGGAGATGGGTATGAGACCCATGTGAGTTTGCTGTAGCAGTAACCAAACCTCCAAACCTTTTTGATTGGGTATGCCGTGACTAAGGATCTCGGAAGAACAAGTTATTGGTAAACTGATAACCCTCTTTGTGTGAAGATGTAGTACTCTCAGAGCAATGAGGCTCTATATGGTAGGATGGCTAGAATGCCTTAATATGTTCTATTGGTCCATTGTTCAACTTGAGGATGAGTGTAGCTTGAGGTTCATGGCAAAAGTTCAACTTAACAATCTCTGCCGAAACACTATTATAACAAAGAGTAGTGAGAACAGAAAAATCTATAAATGGGTATCTGAGATCTAAGTAGGGGATTGTTGAAATTTATGTGTGTATGGGCTCGGACCAATAACAATTCAAAAATTCCAAATACATCTCAAAGGGCCATTCATATGAGTGCAAAGGGGAGAAGTAGAATCCTTTAGTACCACCTTTTTAATTGAAGGTGGAGAGAACCTTCTTAAATATGGAAGTCTTCTCCATCTTCTCAAGTCTAGTATGAGAAGGAGAAAGGGAAGTCCACACATGCTCGCTCGCTCGCCTTGCCCCGCCCGGCGGTCGATACCAGCGTGAATGATCTGCCGAAGTCCAGCTCCTCGCCTTGTGGGATTGCGGTCTCCTTTTGTAGTTTTAGTTTCTAGTCTTTTGGTTTGTAAAATAGACCACCAGCCACGCTAAAACGTATCTAATTGAAACCTAGGGATTTACCTCTTCTCGCTGTTGCACCGTCATCGCCGAATCTCCAGCATGATCCATTCGCGTGCACCAGCGACCCAGCGAGCAGGTCTCTGGAACCATCGTCCGAGAGAAGGCGAATAAGATTTTTGGGAAGCGCTCTTGCGAGACTACTCCCGATCTTCATCATGACTTTTTCTTTCATCAAGAACAGGCGGCGTTATGTTCGACGTCGTCTTCATCGCCAGTTTCTTTGAAGTCATTTGCCAACACTGATCGACGACAGCGACAACGACCTGGGCGACCTCGACTTCTCCTTCGGGAACCTCTGCATCACACTGCCATCTACGAACAACAGGTATTATCCTGTATTATGTTCAATCTGTCTGGTATACGAGTATTGCTTGTTGTGCTTACACCAGTTGTATTGATCATGCTATGTTGTATGCTATTGAATTATGCGATGATATTGTATCATGCTAGTTTGCAACACATGCTTAATCTAGTTGTTTAGTTCATCATGATTTATATTATGGTTTTAAAGTAGAAAATGCCTAATATTTCATCAATACCTATCATATTATATATACTTGCTGAAAATTTAACTATATCTGGTTAATGAAAATTGAATTTTCTCTCTCTCAAAAAAAAAAAAAAGAAGAAAGCTTGCAAGGGAAAAGTCTCCGCTCTGGGAAGGAACCGCAAGATAAGTGTAGTTGGAAAAATTCCTGTACTAACTGTTCTCGCGTTCCCTTGTTCTACGTTCTGGGGCATCTGTGACGCTGGAAGCCTCCCTCCCCTCCTATAAGAGAAGACCTTCAGCCTCTTAGAAATCATATCCAAGAAACAAACTTATTAGCATTCTGGCCTGCACTTGCCCGGACGGAGAAGAAAAGATGAGGCCTCTGGCGATGCTCGTCGTCACTCTGGCTGTTCTCGGTGTCCTGGCAGCTCTGCCGCTCGGCGAAGGTGACCACACGAATCCTTTTGCCGTTTAGTTTCTGGATTTGTAGACACATCACTTGTTATAGGATCAGTTGCACACTACTAGAAATTATTTTTGATTAAACATGTTGGCACACCAGCAGGCTCGTCGTGGCCGTGCTGCGACAGCTGCGGTGCTTGCAACAGGAAGGACCCACCGGAGTGCCAGTGCCAGGACGTCTCGCCAAACGGGTGCCACCCAGGGTGCCAGAACTGCACCAAGATCGGTGGAGGACTTCCTCCCGGTATGGGCCTAGGACCCGTCGTCATCTACCGCTGCGATGACACACTCACAAACTTCTGCCAGAACAACTGCACGGCGGCGTAGGACGCCGTCGATCTGCTAGATGCAAGCTTGCATGTGTGCCGCCATTGTCGAGCTTCGTCAGAGAAGAAATAGATAAATAAATAAATAAATGTCGCCGCTCTGTTCGTTGATCATGCTCTTGTTCCTCGTCAGTGTATTAGTACTGTTTCTGCAATAATGGGCCATGGTCAAAAGACTCAAAACACTGTTGGATGGTTTTCTTCGTTTACCAGCATCGTGAGGTCCTTTGACTTTTGTTCTCTTTGCAGATGTTATCGTGTTGATTCATGGCACTATCTTGGTTACTTGTTGGTATTGCCCAGAGCATCTTGCGATGCCTTGGCAGGCAGGCTTACTATGTCGTTCATCTCACAAATGCCAAAAGGCCCAAAACGGTTTTGTCATGTCCAGACGCACGCACCAGATGCTGCACGTCAATCTTTCCGCCAGACGGAGACACAGACATCTTTGAGATAGCCGTAGGAAGGAAATCATATCCAAGCAACAAACTTAGCATTCTGGCCTGTTCTTGCCCGGACGGAGAAGGAAATATAAGGCCTCTGGCGTTACACGCCGTGACTCTGGCTGTTCTCGGCATCCTCGCAGCTGTCAGCGAAGGTGACCCCGAATCCTTCTGCCATTTAGTTTTATTTTCAAGAAACTTCTCCAGCATTAACACTGCTCATACTCCGGCGGACAACCCCGGAGTTGAGTCCAAGAGATGGCTACAACTGGGGCCATACCTCTAGAACAGCGTAGTGTGTGCACCCTTTCTATTTAAACAATTATCTTAGGGCTTCTCATAGGGTAGAGGGTGCATTCAAGGATATGCAGGACTATTACTGCTACTAAGGTAGGAATCAACATACCGAAGATGGCTTTAACGAGTTCTTCTTCATCTAGGCACATCTTGATGCCTTCAACTTTGCTTCTGATAGTATACTCCTTCTTGGTATTCTTTTCCTGTAGATCTTCAACGAATGGGGGCATCCTGATGTGAAGCGGGGGGGGGGGGGTGGTGGGTGGGGAGGGATTATGTGGGTGATTGGTGTTGAGTATGGGTATCTTGATGTGAGGATGAGCAACTCGGGTTGCTTTTATGGCGACGCAGTGGGTTTACGACATCGAGTGCGCAGGTAGGTGCGCGCCATAATCAGCGGGCATCGAGGGCACGGTGTGGCGATGTGGCGCAATGAGGAGATAGTGGCACCGAGCATATGTGAGTTCAAAACACTAGCATCATCTGGGGCAGATGGTGGTGCGGCATGCACTGGGTCGCAATGTTAGAGGAGGTACCAGCGTGCTGCTGAAGGGACGACTGGACGACACTAGTGTTCGGGAAAGTAGCGTAGGTACCTAGGCATCCGCGAGTTTTGTTGATATTTTCCTATGTACTTTTACATGTTGCACAATGTACCTCAACAATGGTGGTACCTCATAATAGGGATGTACAGTGGCTATCCATACCTTGTTTCGTCTACGTGCACGCCATCATCGACGTGCGCAACCTCCACAACTTTTGCAGATGGCTTGTTGTGCACTCTTATCGTGCTTCGCGTCATTCGCACACTATTTCGGAGTTTCTGTTAGCCCGTTGCTCTATAGACGTACTAGCTCCTTTATGACCTCGGATACCACTCATGTTGAACCACACAAAGAATCCCGATGTGTTCATGACGCGGGCTCCCACATCCAATTCTGTAGTGGACTCCGCCATGATTGCTAGCCTTTTGCCTTTAAAAGGGAAAGCCTAGCCCTTGTCACTTCCCACTCACATAGGCCTCGCTTTTGAGCAAGTTTTTGGCTCAATTTCACACTTTCAACCACTATCCACCAACGATGGCAGAAGGGTGGGTTAGTAGCTACTGCCCGAACATTGGGGTTTTCCCCCAAGGTTCTGTACACCACCTTGCTAAAGTTTGGAGTGAAAGAGTGCCCCGTGTATCAAGGCTGTGAGTATGTAGAGCATGGCACCAAGCGATGCGAGGTCACCGTCTACATTGCAAACAATGAGGAGTTCCCAAAGGTCACGGATGCCTGGAGTATGACTGCGACCGGGTTTCGCTTCACCGACACCTACCAAGTTGTTGCCCAAAAGGCCCTGCAGTATTAGTGCCAAATCTATGAAGAGCCCATTGCCTGTACCCCATGCGGTTTCCCACCTCGGGACCAGAATTACCTAGTATGGGAGGCGCGCATGGAGGCCTTGCAAGGTCAGCAGGCACAAGAAGAGGACCCCACTATGGCGCACCTGACGTTATACTTGCTCGCTTTGGATGAGCAGTATGGTCGACAAGCCCTGGAGATGAGCAAGTGTCTCCGTCGAGCTCGAGGTGCAGCTTGCCAAAGCACATGCCGATACGACATCCACAAAAAGTCGTGAGGCTGCAGCACCGGAGGCCCTAAAGAAAACCCAAGATCGTCATGTCTAGGAGTTGAAGGGTGCCGATCTTGTCACAAGGTTCAAGCGTAGGGCACTTGCAACAGAAAGGAGGAATCCCTTGATCTCGGAGGTCTCCCTCCCTGTCACTTTACAAGGGAGAGAGTGCCCCATACTAGATGGAATCCCAGTTGCAGGCATGCAAAAAATCCATGCGGCAGTTGTGGAAGTTCCCCCCGTGTCTCCCTCAACAGACGCTTCGCAAATAATTTTGGAGACAGAGGCCGATCATGGAGAAGAAATAAGCCCACTCACTCAGCCATTGCCAAAGAATGGTGAAGCATAATCTAAGTGGGCACATCACCTCCTTATGGAACAAAGACCATTAAAAGTTCCTCGGCATATGAGGATATGTATTCGTATTGCAGTGTTTACATTTTTCACCTATTATGTAATCCCACTTAGCGTAATGCTTTGGCTCTAGCTGCTTGAGACCCATCTTTAGTATTGCCTATTATGTAATCCCACATAATGTAATGATTTGGCTCAAGTGGAGTTAGCTGCTTGAGCCCCAGCTTTAGTAGTGCCATGTAGACGCCCTTTAGCTTTTTTTTTTTTTTTTGTACCGTTGGCACGTATTCTATTAAGGGAAATTAGAGTTTTTACACGTCGCACGTCTTAGCCATGTAGACGCCCTTTTAGCTTAAGGGGACTATTGAAACTTTTTCGCTTCCAACCTACAATGTAACCCACCCAATGTTGCACTTTGAATCGACACCGTTCTTTGCGTATTTGTCAAGATTCCTATACAAGAACATCACCCGCAAAGTCGCGGGCAACAATGGCTAGTAGATAAATAAATCTCTGCTCCTCTCTGTTCGTTATCCGGTCTTGTTCGTTGTCGGTGTATTAGTACTGTTTTACGGAATAAAGGGCAAAATGCATGATGCATATGCCATGGTCGAAACACTTGTTGGATATGGTTTTCTTCGTTTACCCGCCTTCGCGAGGTCCTTTGATTTTTGCTCTCTTTGCGGATGTTATCGTGTCGAGTCATGACACTGTCTTGGTTACTTGTTGGTATTGCCCTGAACATCCTGCGATGTCTTGGCAGGTAGGCTCACTACGTCATTCGTCTCCCAAATGCCAAAACAATTGTCATGTCCAGGGCGCTTACTTTGCAAGTCAATCTTTCGGCGGACGGAGACCGGCCAGAACCTACGACGTCGAAGAAGGCGCCAACACGGCTCCATAGAACATATAATGTTTAGGGGTCCTTGAACTCTGCTTCTCAAGTGGCCTCTTCAACACTAGAGAATTCATGCTACCTCCATCCCTTATGTATTCAGACATTTGTAACTTAGCAACGAACGTTTTGTTGCTCCAATGCAATCAAATAGGTGGGGGAGTGCTTCTCCCTTCCGATTTCATTAAAAAAAAGGTGGGGAGTGCTTCTCTCTTCAGAACTATATAATGCAACAAATTACTCTTAGGGTCCGTTTGGATCCTTTGAATTTGGGGAATTGGAATCTACTTAATAAATTAAGCTATTTAGTTTGGAATTTGAGATTCCAAAACTTTCCAAAGTTCACAAATAAGCCTATCTCGAATTCATAGGGTGAGAGAGAGGAATTGAATTCCATTGACTGACCACGAAACACCCTTTGAGATAGGCTTATTTGTGAACTTTGGAAAGTTAGGGAATCTCAAATTCCAAACTAAATAGCTTAATTTATTAAGTACATTCCAATTCCCCAAATTCAAAGGATCCAAACGGGCCCTTAGTCTTTACTAACTTATATTGCGCTAAATATAATACACATCTATTAATCCACGATTCGCATATGATGCAATTATATGTGTTGGAGATGAATGATGGCAATACAAGTCAGATACAAACAAACACAACATTATATGTGTTGAAGATGAATAAGCGCAATATAGCACAATTTTTTACATACTTTATGTCCTGCAATGTCCCGATACATGTGGCTGAGCTTATATGTCCATTGCCGTACGTAAATCTTAAACACGTATATAGAATTATCCTTAATATGTCAACATGCAAGATGTCCTCATTATATACATCACTTGTCCTCATCTGTACTGTCCAGATATGCTATATGTGTTCATGATGAGTCATATGCAAGGGCCCCAAGACACGGCACCAGATGCTACCAATTCCTCATTCCACAAAGCTTATGGTGAAACACATTGATGCAAAGCACTGCACTATAAGCAGACATCTATATCTATATAGGTAGGACGACACTCCTACTCTGATCGATCGATCTGGGACGAGTGGACAAAAGAAGCAAGAGAGCACTGTTCATCAACAACCAAATGCCTGTACAATAACCACTACCAGCTCCACCTCCCCTACAAGAAGGCCTCCAATCTCTTACAGATAGCCAACATCTAGTAGATTGAACACCCAGCTGTGGGAAGGAAATCCAGGCAATAAACTTTAGCACTATGTCTCAAGTTCTTGATAGGAGAAAGAAAGATGAGGCCTCAGGTGATAATCGTCATCACACTGGCTGTTCTTGGCGTCCTCGCAGCTCTGCCACTCGGTAAAGGTGACGACTAGAATCCTTTTCCATGCTTGCACGCCTTTTAAAATCACTTGCTATGTTGATGAATGTGCAGAACACTAGACACTTTGACTCTACTTGTTGTTTTTGGCAACAGGGGACGACGCCGGTGCGAGCTCGTGGCCGTGCTGCGACAACTGCGGTGTTTGCAACAGGAAGCAACCGCCGGAGTGCCAGTGCAAGGACGTCTCGGTGCAGGGGTGCCACCCGGAGTGCAAGAACTGCGTGAAACTCGCTGCAGCAATTCCTCCCGGCCATGGCCCCGGCCCCGTCGTCACCTACAGCTGCGCGGACATGCTCACAAACTTCTGCCAGCGCAACTGCACCGCGGCGTAGGCTGCAGCGGTGATGGGAGGTGTCATGCTTCTCTTGAGCTTCGTAGAAGGAACAATAAATAAAGATTTAAATGCACCCTGGGCCTTTCAACTTGTAAATGTGAGTCATATAGTTCCATGGACAGGAAATACACATTTATGAACCCCTAAACTCATCAAGTGGTGCATCAGATGTCCATGCCAGCAACGTTGCGTCTTTTCTGCTGACGTGGCATACTAGCATGGTGTATATTTCTCATTTAAACCCTCTCATTTATTTTCTCATCACAAAATAGATGTTTCCTTCTCCGGCGTCAGGGTGGCAGAGCATTGCAGAAACTAGTTCCATCGCCCATGTTATTGTCCGGGTCGGGGAGGCGGTCACTAGAGCAGGACCTATGGTCGCAGAGCCTAGAACCTGGCATGGCTACGCCATTGTCAGAAATTAGTTGTCGTGGTTAAGGAGTCCCATGTGCGGCAAGAGCGACGAGGTGGACAAGGACCCTGCGCTTGTGGGCACGACAACACCTCCTATGGTGGCAGCTCCAGCGGCCATTGCCGCAGGAGCTCGCAGTCGGCGCAGGGTAGTGCTGCACACGCCGTCCACTTCTCGACTTCAATGAGAAAGATGGGGATGAAGACAACTCAGCACAAGAGAGGCTGGTTAAAGTGTTGCTGTGGCGGCACAGAAGTGTCCTACTTCACATGGATGGTGCCACATGATGTGGGTCCAGCTCGGTCTAATGCAGGAGGGGTGGGGTAGACTACCGGTCAGCGTCGTGGCCTGCGGGAGGCTGCTCTGGGTAATGCTTGGAGTCAAGGGGCAAGAAGAGGGTGTCCCGCAATCAGAATCTGCGGGCAAGCCGCGGCCGGGTCCTATGGTCGAGTCACACCCCATGGAGGCTACATGCCGCCGCCGCCAACACATGGGGGAGCCGCCCGCCCTAGAGGCAGCGTTGCCGACGTGTCCTAGAGGCAGCCTTGCCCCCATGCCGGCATGCCTGAAGTCAGCCTCTCACCGCACCCTGAAATAGCTCTGCCTCGCACCATCGCGACCTCACCCACAACAGAAGCGCCGCCGCTTGATGTGCCACACGTGGGATTCCGCGACCAATGTGGGAGTATAGTGGAAGAAAAGGAATAGTCTATTTATTATAAGAAAAATAAATTTGAGGGGTTAAATGAAAAACAAATGGCATGCTGGAATCCCACATCAGCAAATAGATGCCATGTGGCTGTCATGAACCTGCGGTGCACCACTTGATAAGTTTCGAGTGGTGTTGGTGCCTTCACTGCTACACTTTTATTGAGCTTTTCCATTTGTATCTCATAGTGTCATTTCTATAAATATCAGCCAAGTTATGAAGGGGAAGGAGAGAGTAGCCCCTCCCATCTTCTCTTTAAAAGGGGGAGAGTGGGTGCAGAAAAAGGGGACAGAGATCTGGGCTTAGCATATTCTCACTTCGCTCTTCATTTCACCACTTCGCTCTCTATCTTGTTGGCCAAAGGGGAACCAAGGCTTAGACAGAAATTGTGTATTTGTGTTTAACTTATAAATAAATGTTTCTCTTGCTTGTCATTGTTTATCAGTAATGTTTATATGGAATAAAGACCACGATGCAAGCAAGGCTCAATCAGTGTGAATCTGTTACCAAACAAGGTAGAACAGATCCATAGCAGACTGCAGATATAACAATTAGTGCTAAGCTCCAAACGTGCCTCATCGCACTGCAGATATAACCACAGCCAAGGCTACAGGCTTGGCTTGGCACAGGATTGCGGCGAGTGTGTCTGGTCACCTAACTCTCCATCTTGACGTGCTTTGGGAGCATACTTTAGCTTCCTATTTAAGTTTAGCTTCCTCATAGTTGCTTTCCTACGTCTGTACTAATCTCACTCCACTACTACGAAATATTTTCATAGACGTATAGAATAAGTTTCTAGAAGATCAGCAGAAATTTTTTCTTACCTTTATCCAGTGATGCAGCTTCAGAGCTTCAAGAATTGGAAATCCTTTTGTCCAATCTCACACTGGATGTTGATGTCCCTAGTCAGTGGTTTTATGTTTGGAACTCGTTACCAAGATTTCGCTCAAAGAAAGCTTATGAACGGTTGCAAGGCACCCATGAAACCTCACCTCTCTTCCAATGGATGTGGACTGGAAGTAATCTAGGCAAACACAAATTCTTCTTTTGGCTACGTCTCAATGACAGATTTAACACAAGAAATATCTTAAAGAGGAAGAATATGCATCTGCCAAGCTATGACTATGCTATTTACAATCTGAATGTGGAAGAATCTGTGTTCCATCTGTTTTTTGAGTGGCCCTTCAGTCTATCCTGCTAGAACAACATAGGTGTCACTTGGAACCTATCTCTACGCCACCCCCCCCAAGATATGGTCATTGATTCAAGGAATAACTTTGGAAGTCTCTTTTTAGAGAAATAATTATAACAACTTGTTCGGCAATTTGGACATCAAGGAATAATCTGACTTTTGAGAACATAGCATGTTCCTTACCTGCCTGGAAATCCTGCCTTAAGGAAGATATTAGCTTAATTTGCATCAAAGCTAAGTCCAACCATACTTGGCTTGCTCAAACTGTGTTTGGAGAATTTACCTTAATTGTACATTTTCTGTTTTCTCTTTGTTTGAGCTCTAAAAGCTCCTTTTTGCACCTCTCGTGCTCTGTAATTTGTTTCACCCTATATTAATGAAAAAAAGATTAGGTGGGGGGGTGTTACCCCACTGAATCCCTGAAAAAGAAGCAATGTGTGGCTCCTTTTGATTTTTAGAGGCAGACCAAAAATCCACCACCTTTTGTAGAGGCGGCTCCATTTAGGCCCACCTCCAAAAACGCTCTCATAAACTGTTAATTGAATCCATAGATAATAAATATTATCTTGGGTCCAAACACGGCCTGTGGGGCGCCTGCATTGTCTTTGGGTCGTGCCGGCCAAAAGCACAACCCTCAAAATGTCTCTTCTAGTTTACTTTTTTTTTCTCGTGATATGGAATATATATCTTGTGTCTACTATTCTAACAATTAGATGATGAGAGGTAGTATAGTACATGCTAGAAAATTGCATCTTAGATTTAAAGAAGTACCTACATGCCATTTTCATCCTCTGCCAATGCAAGCACGACCCAAAGTGTGGGCCTGGCCGTCTAGCCCGCTGTTGACGGTAACCAACGACATATTTTTTTTCCGTCAACTTACTACCATAAAGGGAGTAAAATTATACTTTTTTATACTCATATGCATTTATCACTAATAAATTCCACTTGTAGTGCCTAGTATTTTATTTTGTAGATTTATAATAAAAGCAAGTGGAAAATCGACCAAAGTACGCCATCCGGAAAGCGCATTATTGCAAAACTCAAGCCCGTGAGCAAATCGACCCAAAACATCAAAAATTGGGCCGAGCCAAGCCCGCCCCACAACTTTTCGGGGACGGAAGACGACACCCCACCGAGACCCGGCCAGGCCGAGCCCGGGGTGGTGCGCTACAAGACCACAGTGCGGCCGCACCCTCTCTCGAGGTGGTTTTTCGGCCCGACCTCGGGGAGGCGGTTCATACACCTGCCAAATGGGGATTCCCGCCCTTGGATGGTCGGTTTGCGCAGATTAGGAAGGTTTACTAGGTCGGTTTTGGTGTAATTTAGCATTTAGGCCCCTCCTCCAAGTGTATAAGTAGACCCCCTCTCTCCCTCTCTCAACACACACCACTTGGAGTCCAGCAAACCAGCAATCTTCTCCTCTCTACCACCTCTACCTCTCTCTCTTCTTCTACTTCTTCTTTCTTCTTCTTCTTTCTTCTTCTTCTTAGTTCTTGGTTAGCACTTGGAGTAGAAGAGCTACAAGGAGGGCTTGTCTCCTAGAAGAAAGTGCTTTGGTAATACATCTTCTCTATGGAGCATTCTTCTATTTGCAAGTCTTACATCTATGTTCTTGGCCTAACTTATGAACTAGAGTATAGTCTTATTCATGTTCTTGTGTTGGTATATGAACTAGCATATAGTTTACATATCATAATCTTGACATGTTCATCACATTTCTTCATCGATCATCATATGCCTAACTTGATTAGAGGTGGGATAACGGTTTGTTGTTCCTTCGGGTTTGCTCTTGTTCTAGTCCGTCCATTCGACGAGTGGGGATCCTGGGGGGACAAGAGTAGTGCTCTGATATGCGGGCATGGTGCCCGGGTATTACGACACCTGCGAATATGAGTGCACGCCACGGTTGAGGGGGTAGGCGGCTTGGTCGTGACAAGCCTTGACCGTCCCTTGAAATTCCCCCACGTTCGTGTGTGCTGTAGGAGTTCGTAAATGCTTCCATTGGGCCGTATGGCACCCGGGAGTCTCCCCGGTATCCTAGACCTAACCATGATTAAATCAGT
Organism: Hyparrhenia diplandra; assembly: GCA_015847255.1. NCBI lineage: Eukaryota > Viridiplantae > Streptophyta > Magnoliopsida > Poales > Poaceae > Hyparrhenia > Hyparrhenia diplandra. Next base: position 64,136 of record JADLZK010003365.1, on the reverse strand, counting down.
TTGCATATGATCCTAACTATTCATTTGTATGGCCATGACTAGATACATTAGAATTACTCCATTAGGTTATTCATTTATTCTTTATCTATTTTCTTTATCCTTTTTGCTGGTGGATTCTTAAGTGTGTGTCACACTATCCAAAAACCGTTATTGCTTACCCCTGTTATGAACAATTTGGTCTAAGCAAACACATGTTCCACTATTCGGATGTCATGCTAGCTTATTAAATCACATGCCTTCCTTTGGGAAAATATAAATAACGATACCCTGAATACTTCCGGGTGAAATGCTACAATGATAGATCCGTGCGCTTGCGGATGAATATCTAAGATGGCAAGATCTATCCCGTTGACAATCCCTTACGGATCACCGACATGGTGGTTTACTGGGGAATGTCAGCGGCGCATTTCTGATGCTTTTATTGGGGATGGGTTTTATACCTGTTTCCTTTGATTGCGTTAAGAAATGTCAACATCCGCCGTGTGCTGAGATCCTTGGAATGACAAGACCCTCGTGTTTGCGTCGTGCCAGATAGCCCAAAATATTTTGTGTCGTGCGTGCTTCGGTCTTGACAAATGATCGTGCGATGACCTGCCCTCAAATGGCACGGCCAAAGTCCTAGCTCTACGTGTAGGGCCCCAAACCACTCCACCAAAAGTCATTTGGGACTATAGGTTTGATGCTATTCTTTTATATTCACTTTACTCGGTATTGCAATTGGTATCTGAGGCTCTAAATGATCCTAAATGAAAATAATTCAACTGGAAGGTTTCTTATCTCATTAGTCCGTCTGACGTTATTTTAAAATATTATTTGGAAAATGTGAGACTTGAAACGAAATTTTGGGAGGATAAATGGATTCAAATAAAAAAGTTTTTAAGGATAACATTTTATGTCTTTTTGACAAGTCCAGTTTTAGTTTTGGGCACATTTATCCCTCGGAGATCATTTGGAAATTTTGATTTTAAATATGTGATCACATCAAACCAAATTTTGGTTGCGTAAATGATGTTGAAAGAAAAAAAATAACTACAAAGTTATATCTCTTTGAGGTCCACTTGAGGTTGCTTAGAAGTTTGAATTTTAAAATGTGGATTGATCATATTTCAACTACATAGTTGTATATCATCAGGTTCTGTAACTTTGATGCTGATAGTTTCTCCATTAAATAAAAAAATATGAATTCAAAATGTGATAATTCAAATAGAATTTGCAGGCCACATAATGAGTTGGTGGATATAGCAATTATTTACTGACTTTATGTCGTTATGCATTGTCCTGATCTCCATCATAATACATGTGCTTGAGCTTGTCTGTTCATTGCCGTAAATCTTAATGTCTTTGTTTTGTCCAGGTCTTTTTATCTGGAGGTACACGACAATCTAGAATTATCTTTACTATGTGAATATGCAACATGTGCTCATTATACATCAATTTTCCATTGTCGTCATTTGTACTGTCCTGATATGCTTGCGCTTATGTGTTCATGATGAGTCAGGGTCCCCGTGGCACGGCACCACATGCAAACAATTCCCCAAGGCTTATCGTGAAACAGACGGATGCTTCAAACACTTCCTGCAAAGCACTGCACTATGAGCAAGCATCTAGTTTAGATCTATAGGTAGGACGACCCTCCTAATGATCGATGGATCTGGGACGACTGGACAAAGGAAGCAAGCTAGAAAGCACTGTACAAGGCCGAGCTATGAACTTTCGACGCCTAGGGCCGCTATCAAAACGCACGTAGCGCTCGCATAGGGTCAAATACCGCTCGCACCGGGTTTAATACCGATAGATAACACAACTTGTTTATAAATGCATAACTTTAGATTATATTTTACTTTCAACGAGTCAAACGCGCCAGTTGTTATGATCATCTAAAATTACCTTGTGATCATTGATAGATACTTCTGCTGTTTCTAGTAGTGGTTCTACTTGTGCAGATGCAACCGATGACTGACCTTGTGACGCTAGCACTCCTGATTGTGGTTCGGATTGTCCTTGTGATGTTCCTTGTATGATTGGGGTAGGAGCGGAGTAAAAAAAGGATTTTATTGACTTGATTCCATTCCACTATCCCTGTCTGCTTCTCTTCATTTGATTCCTACAAGATCAGGAGGCGGCGCGGCGTCCAGCGGCCAGCAGCCAGCAGGCGGCAGCGGGGCGGGAGGCGATGGCGGCGTCGGCGCGACGCACGGAGTCGTGCGAGTCGAAGAAAGAGGACACGCGACGATTCAGTTCGCGCGAGGAAGGCCGCGCGTCGAGCACATTCTACTCTGGACTGCTGTCGAATTCGGCCCAAATCAGAGAATTTACTGAAGAGTTTTTTGGGCCGTGACTAGGGCCATGGCCCTACTGGCCCTAGGTGCTGATCCGCAACTACCAAATGCCTGTGACAGGAACCACTACCGGCTCCTCTCCTATAAGAAGCTAGGACTCCAGTCCCTTAGTCTTACAGATAGCCATCATCAGTAGATTGAATACCCAGCTGTAGGAAGGAAATCCAGGCAAGAAAACTTCGGCACTGTAGCAATTTCTTGACAGGAGAAACAAAGATGAGGTCTCAGATCATAATCGTCACACTGGCTCTTCTTGGCGTCCTCGCAGCTCTACCGCTCGGCAAAGGGGACAACACCGGTGCCACAGGTGACGCCGCCGGTGCGAGCTCGTGGCCGTGCTGCGACAACTGCGGTATTTGCAACAGGAAGGACCCGCCGGAGTGCCAGTGCAAGGACGTCTCGGTGCACGGGTGCCACCCGGAGTGCAAGAACTGCCTCAAGCTCGGTGCAGGAATTCCTCCCGGCCAAGGCCACGGACCCGTCGTCACCTACCGCTGCGGGGACATGCTCACAAACTTCTGCAAGCGCAGCTGCTCGCCGGCGCCGGCGGCTGCAGCCGTGCTGGAGGGTGGAGTCTTCTGATGGCATCCGTGCCGTGAAGTCGATCCACTCGCTTCTCTTGAGCTTACTCAGAGAATAAATAAATAAATAAATAAATTTCGCTCGATCTTGCTCGTGTCGTCAGTGTTCTTAACTTCTTAGTAGTGTTTATGGAATAAAGACCATAATGCATGTTGTGCTCAAAGCACTGTCGGCAGTGTTTTTTAGTAGTTTGTTCCCTTTGCTTTGCGTCTGTTGTGTACCATGTCATGTTGTCGTGTGTTTGCTGTTATCGTGATGTGATGAGTCATGAGATGAGTGTGTGACCTGATTGTTCTGCTGCATGTTGCTGTACGTACCCTCCTTTGTTGTATTGCCAACAGACCACAACTTCTTGCGATATGGCAGGCGAAGCGTTTTTGTGGTGTCCAGAGCAGATGGTCCACGTCAATCTTTCTGGCAGGGGACACGGACGGGTGGTCCCAGTGGCGTCTCTCAACACGGGCCCACGTCCACAAAGCCCCCACTTGTACGATTGTGTAAAACAAATACCCTGAATCTATCTATATTTAAATTACTCACCTATTGCAGCGAGAAACATGATTTAAATTGAAACTAAATTTGCATCTATTCTGCAGCAGCAAGTGGCTGCACAGCACAACTCAAACCATCCCAACTATAGCGCCGCCGCCACCGCAGGTACCAATAACAACCTCAACAAGGACAGACGTGCTGTCACTAAAGGAGCTTGAACAGGTCACGCGTGTGTGACCTATTCTAGTGGCAGCTATCACGCATGATGACACAACAACGGCGCAACGGACTGTAGTCATTCAATGACCGTGCCAAGATCACCTCCTACATGACATTGTAGTCTTGGAAACAAAGACGTGAAACTCCCACTGTTAGTAGCCTAATACTGCTATAGCTGCAATGTTGTATGCCTCATGACGATGGTGTTAGAAATTGTGGATCGTCCAGATGTAGATCAGAGGGGTGATTCTTTTTCTATTCGTGATAAACAAGTGAGGTGTTCATCTAGAACACAGAGTGTAGTGAGGGAGAGAGGGGAGAGGAGGTGAAGGTACTAACCGTAGGGTTAGCCTCACATGGAGTCGGTGAAGAGCAACACACGCGCAGTGACGGCCGGTGTAGAGGTGTAGCCGGGGTCGCCGGCACCAGTGGAGCTTCCAGTCACTGGCAACGCCTCCCTCTAGATCGGACTAGGGTTAGGACCGTGGGGGTGGCTGCTGGAATGAATTTCGTACTGAGTGTCGTGGCCCCCACCTCCTATTTATGGTGCTGTGTGATAGGGGGCCCACCAGCCACTTTATTGGATTGGTCATTCCCGATCAAGATGCAAGTCAAGGACTCAGTTGTCCGTTGGGCAACTGGTAGAGATTGATCTAATAGATCCATGACAGCTACAACCTTGCCATCGTGTTTAAGCAAATGAAGAGCTAGTTTTCTTGAACACTGTTAGCTGGACTCACCAGCTAAGGACAGATACGGGGGCGGCGCCGCCGGAGACGGCGACGACGCTAACTATCTTACTTCTATTATAAGAAAGGAAAGTAGATACAATTAGGTTCATGCCTCCCACGCTCTCAACCTCTCAGCTAAATACATCAAGGGCACTCAGCCACTACTGGGCTTGCTTGTGTTACATTTGCTCGGAGCCCACTCAGGCCCAAACACCTTCCTGCTCTTGACTCTTTCTCTCCTAGGCCTTTCTAAAACACCTCCTAAGTGTTGGTCCTGAAGGCCGCTGCTGACATTCTTCCCCCCTTCGAAGCCGGCATGTCCCCAGGCCGGAGCATTAGGGAACCGCTGCTGGATAGCGTCCGCATCTTCCCATGTAGCGAGGTCGGTGTCAAGAGTGCTCCACTTGATGAGGTACTGTTGGACAGCCTGTGCACCATGCTGATGAATACAGCGTTGCAGGACACGCTCAGGGATAAGTAGAGTTTCATCAGGTTGAGGAAGCTCTGCCTGAACTGGCTCTGCAGATGGAGGGGCTGGCTTCAACAAGGACACATGGAAGACTGGGTGTAGATGGAGGGGCTGACGAAGTCCATAGTGAGAACTTGCCACATCTCTCGTTGGGGCAGAAGAGGACCGAGTAACCCCGGGTACTTGGACCTGTCCGGTTTGGCTTGGATGCAAACAGTGCACCCGGAGACATAGGACCTGACAGCTGCCTTCATACCAGTCCACTGAAAGAGCTTTTTGAGGCGACTGTATGTTACCGGAAAACCGGAATGGCCACCCAGAGCGCCGTCGTGCGAGCGAAATGAGGCGCTCGCCGCAATGGAGGATTATCACCGATCCAAATGTGACCACTGCGGGCGGATGACACCCTCAATCAAAGTGAAAGGGGGTCGAGCCTGCGGGTTCAAGGACAATGCCCGCGGAAGCCGGGTGGAATAGGGTCCGACTCATAACCGCAACCACCTCTGCGAGCCAAGTTGGCACGGCCGCTGATATAGACTGCAGTTGAGCTGAGGGGGCGGGATGCCGTGACAGGGCATCAGCAGCGGCATTCGAAGCGTCGGGCTTGTAAACAATACGAAACTGCAGACCGGCCAGCTTGTGGTGCATCTTGAGCTGCCACGGCGTGTTGAGACCCTGATCCATTAGGTGCTGGAGAGTACGATGGTCTAAGAAGATGGTAAATTCTGCATGTTGTAAGTAGCCGCGCCATTGCTCGACAGCGACCAAGATGGCCAAGTACTCTTTTTCGTAAGTGGATAGCGAGCGAGTACGAGGTCCCAGAGCACGACTGACAAACGCAATCGGATGGCCGCCCCGGAAACAACACCCCGACTCGTGTCATCGGGCGTCGATCCGCAACGCCAACGGCCGAGTGAAGTCTGGTAAGGCCAGCACTGGCGCTGAAATCAGAGCTGACTTGAGAGCTTCGAACGAGGTTGTGTGATCTGATGTCCAGACGAACAAGGTGCCCTTCTTCAGCAAGTCTGTCAGGGGCCGAGCAAGGATTGCGAAATTGCAGACGAACTTCCGATAATAACCTGCCAATCCGAGGAAACTGCGTAGTTCTTTAACATCCTGCGGCACGGGCCAGGTCTGAACGGACTGAATCTTGGATGGGTCGGTGGACACGCCAACACTGCTCACCACATGGCCCAAGTATGATATTGACTGACGAGCAAACTAGCACTTGGACATCTTGACCTTCCATTGATCAGCCGCTAACAGCTCAAAGACTTGGCGTAAGTGATCCAGATGCTCCTCATAAGTATGGCTGTAGATGAGAATATCATCGAAAAAGACCAAGGCAAACTTTCTGAGCACTCAACGCAGAGTGGCATTCATGGCACCTTGAAATGTATTGGGTGCGCCGGTCAAGCCGAAAGACATGACTGTATACTCGAACTGGCCCCAGTGAGTCTGAAACGCAGTCTTGTACTCCTCGCCGGGGCCAGCGACCGGTTGAACCCACTGAGATCCAATGTGGTGAACCACTTTGCCTGAGACAGCTCGTCCAATAACTCATCAACAACTGGTATCGGAAATTTGGACTTGACAGTCAAGGAGTTTAGCATTCTGTAATCAACACAGAAGCGCCATGCGCCATCCTTCTTGCGGACAAGCAAAACTGGTGAAGAAAAGGAGCTCTTGCTTGGTCGGATCAGGCCATTAGAGAGCATTTCAGTAACTTGGCGCTCAATTTCAGACTTGAGGGTCGGCTTGTACCGGTATTGTCGGACGGCTACAGGGGAAGCCCCCGGTACGAGTGGGATTGAGTGGTCGCACTCACGGCGTGGTGGTAGCTCAGACGGCTCCTGGAATATGTCAGCAAACTCGTCGATCAACTGTGGAACTGCTGCTGGAGCGGGCACGTCTTCAGTATCTGTTGTCAGTGCAATATGCAGCAATTCATACATCTGGGCGGAATGGTCAGGTGGAAGATTACCCCGAAGGACAGCCTGTTCTGAACCATATGGAATGCGAAGCCACTTATCAGTCCAGTCAACTTGCATTGGGGAGAAGGCACCGAGCCAGTCCATCCCAAGAATCATGTCATAAGAGGTGAGATCCATAATTCTGAATGAGGACCGGAAGTCATAGCCCTGGAGATTCCACTAGGTATTGGGAACTTCCGATACACAAGGAAGAAGGCCACCCCCTGCAACTCTGACCGAGGTGGGCCCCTGCATCTGTTGGACACCCGGGAGCTGGGCTGCCACTGCAGAACTGAGGAACGAGTGTGTGCTTCCCGAATCGAGCAGAATATGAACTGTGTGCCCCATGATGGTACCGTAAAACTGCAGAGTCTTGTGGCCATAAGAAGAAGTAGCTAGTTGCCGACGCTGACATAGCAAGGAACACCTGGGCCTCCTCCTGCAGAACTGCAGGAGCCAACACCTGAGGCTCGCCTTGCTCAGAGAACGAATCAGAGCAGAGTTCCCAAACCTCCTCGATAGCGTGAGCCTGAGGAACAGTAGGACAGCGGTGTCCTGCTGCCCACTTGTCGCCGCAGCGAACACAGAGTCCGCGAGCACGGCGGTAGTCACGTAGGGACGCCAGCTTGTCGTCGACAGTCCTGGCACGAGGTGCTCCACGCCTGTCCTCGACAGGGCGCGAGGGACCAGCTTCGCTCGCCTGTGGACGTGGTGGGGGAGGCGGCATAGGAAGCGCACCCTTGATCTGCGCCGAACGGTGCAGAAGCGAACCGTCAATCCGCTTGAACTCCTTGTGCGCGCCATGGTCGGCCGCCTCTTCCTGCAACAGGGCAAGCTTGCAGGCAGTATCGAGGTTTTGCGGAGATGAAACCATAACAACAGCTCGAATGTCTGGGCGTAATCCATCAATGAAACGTTGGGTCTAGGCAAGAGTATCAGGGTAAGGCTGGTACGGGGATAACTGCTCAATCAGAGCCGTGAATCGGTCGACGTAGTCAGTCACCGTGGAGGTCATATGTATGTGGAACAGTTGGCGCAAGAGAAGCTCATGTTGATCACGGGCAAAACGCTCGTGGATCAAAGCGGCAAACGACTCCCAAGAGATGCCTATGAGCTGAGGCTCCACGGACTGCAACCAGCACGCTGCGGCATTGATGAAGTGGTGTGTGGAGACGGTGATCCACATGGTTGGGTGAACGTGATACATGCGGAAATAATTGTTGGCTCGGGTCAGCCATAGCTTTGGGTTGTCACCGTTGAATTGGGGAAATTGGAGTTTAGGAAGCTGACCGAGGCTGGAGTTGTGGCCAGAATATGGTGGGTCGTTGTATTGTGGGGAATTGAATGGAGGCTGTGGGTATGGAGGGTGCTGCACGGCATACTGATGCCATGGTGGCGGGTTTTGGGAATTGAGTGGTGGGTAGGGTGGAGGGTATTGTTGAAGTGTAGGATCGGAATATGGAGGCTGAATTGGTAGATTGGGGGGGTTTGGTGGAGGGTATGGTTCGATGTATGGAGGCCGAACTAGGGAAATTGGTGGTGGGTTGGGGTGAATTGGGGAAATTGGTGGTGGGTGGGGATGAATTGGGGGAAACAGAGAAGGGGGTGGATTGGGTGGTTGAGTCGGATGATGGATGCCCTGAATCGGAGGAGGATGAGACTGGTGGAGATCATATTACCATATGACGGGATCGGGGGCCATGGTCGCAAGCGATCCATGCCCCGCATCCCGTGTAATCGCTGCATCGCGGTGCCCGTCGGGCCAGTTGGCTTGGAATCCGGCAGATGGGACATGGCCGGAAGCCAACTCAGACGCCCTCCGCCGCGCTGCGGATGAACGGCCGGCGTTCCCCCACGAACGAGTTCATCCAGCTCGGGCGAAGGTAGAAGATGGAGCTCGATCCTTGGACGCCACAGCGCCTCATCCGCCGCCGCTGCCTCGAGAAGCTCCACCCGCTCGTCGCGGGCGTCCTGGATCTCGGCGAAGCGGATGAGCTCGATGTCCTCGACGCGCCGCTCCAGGTCGGTGATCCGCTGCTCGAAGTGTCCCCCCCAGTTATCCGCCACCACGGCGGCAAGTCTACTGGGCGTGGGCAAAGTTCTCGAGGACGGTGACCCGAGCCGACACCGGATCGATTTGGCGGTCAGCGGACTCCACCACCGCCAACCTCTCGCCGAGGCGTGCGGTTGAAGACTTCGAAATCGCCGCGAGAGGCCGGTGAGGGCGCTCAGCACCTCATCGAACTTGGAGCTGACCACGGATCCATGGCTCCGCGGTGCCGCTGCAGCCGAGTGAAGTGGTCGTGGACGGGAGGGTGGGGCTCCAGCACGGGCCCGAGGAAGGTAGAGCTGATACCAGTGTTAGCTGGAGTCACTAGCTAAGGACAGATACGGGGGCGCCGCCGCCGGAGACGGCGATGACGCTAACTATCTTACTTCTATTACAAGAAAGGAAAGTAGATACAATTAGGTTCATGCCTCCCACGCTCTCAACCTCTCAGCTAAATACATCAAGGGCACTCAGCCACTACTGGGCTTGCTTGTGTTAAATTTGCTCGGAGCCCACTCAGGCCCAAACACCTTCCTGCTCTTGACTCTTTCTCTCCTAGGCCTTTCTGAAACACCTCCTGAGTGCTGGTCCTGAAGGCCGCTGCTGACAAACACGATGGCAGGAGCTGTGTAGCTGCAAGTGAGTTTGTGTATTCTCGCGTGGGGCGTGTGTTTGCAACACCATCTGTACGCCCACGGCTGCAAACAAAGCTATTTCAGATATAATCTACTAAATATGTACGCATTTTCTTTTGTACGTATGAACACATTACAGACATAGATGCTTACACATACAAGCACCACAAATGAATATTTTGAGCAAGCTACATGAAAATGACACGGATACGACGTTTATTTCTCACTAAATATACACACATTATTAACGAAATTAATTGGTTTATTCGATAATTACTAACACTCGAAGATATCTTCTAAACTCCAGAGACTTTCGATTTTCTTTTTTGGATTCGGCCGGTTGAATTCGCTTCGCACAGGATATTCTCTATCGTCATGGCTTTCCTTGGATGAAATCCGGTGGTGGTGGAGGGAGGGATGTATTCGGTGTTGGGCCATCCTCTACGATGAACACTGCAGCCATGCCCATCGCCAAATGGAACTCAAAGTGGCAATGTATGAACCATGCCCCTGGATTGTCGGCGACAAATCTGATGGCCGCCCAGCCAAGATTTGGCACGAGCACGGTGTTCTTCCTCGCCGGGTTCACCAGGTTGAGCTTGGCCTCATCTGTGGCCGCGTCATAGTTCCCGATCCCCTGCGCGAGCACGAACATGTCGTGTCCATGGAGGTGCGTCGGGTTAGAGTCGCCCTGCAGCATGGCGGTGCTCTGGAACACGACGTCCACCACGGCGCCGTGCCTGAACCGCCGCACCGCCGTCCCTCTGTTCGTCGGCTCCAGCCGCATCTCCTCGGGCCCAAACGGGATCAGCGCCGGGTCCGTGTAGTTGAACGCGCCGGGCGGATCGCCGGGAGCACCGCCGTGCCACGCCGTTGTCGTGGCGGTAGTAGTGCGCCTCAAGATCGGCGTCGCCGTCGCGTCGTGGAAGGACACGTTGTTCATGTTCGCAATCACCTGGTTGCTCTCTGGCTGGTCGCCTCTCTTGCACGACTTGAGGCCGTGCCGGCACATGGAGCCCAGCCCTAGCGTGACATAGAGCCGCTGCGTCGCGCTGCGGCACCCGGGCACGCTGCCGGTGCCGGAGGCCGGTTAGGTTGCCGTGGAAGTAGAAGGACTTGATGGTGTCGTGCTGGTCGGGCATCTCCGGCGCCACGACGTCGTCGTGGCTCGTCGAGTTCGTGGCGCCGCCGGTGGAGTACTGCACGATGCCCCGAGTGGAGTACTCCGGCGTCTGTGTGTCCGGCGGAGGCGCCTGGATGTACTGAGCGGTGATGTAGTACTTGCCAGGTGCCGCGTCGGCGACGAGCAGGGCGTCTATCGCCTCGCCGGGCGCGATGACGATGAGGTCCGTGGTGTAGGGCGTGACGTAGTTGGCGTCGGCGGCGACCACCGTGAACTTGTGCCCAGCGATCTTGATGAAGTACTCGGAGAAGAGCGCCGCGTTGATTATTCGAAGCAGGTATGTCTTGCCGGGCTCTACGTCCAGCACGTAGCCGTCTTCGAAGACGCCTGAAGTTCACCACCTTTTTCAGCAAATTTCTTCACATATGTACGTATATGTACTGTGTTTTTAATACGAATTTGTTCATATCTTTTACAAATATATATCTACTGCAAAACCTAGCTGACTGAACAGGGTGTATCTGTAAAATAATAATAGTCAGAGGGTTCACTAGGTACCAGAGCAGTTGAAGAGATCTCCAAGTTTGCCGTTGATTGTGGACCCACTGGAGAATTCGTCATATAGACCTTTAGTAAAATTCCTGTCCACTGCCGCAAGGTCCTTCTCCCACCATTCCCCTGCCATGCACAAATATCACAGCAGCTCACCTCAGAAACTCTGCTAAATACAATTAGATGTGCTCACATATAATTCAAAAGCTCAACTACACGAGGAGATTTCGAACCATTTCAGGTGCACTAGGTTGGTGAGATCTAGCGAGCCACAAACACAGGAAATTCAGAAGACAAATACGTCAAACACGCTCTTTTGGAATTGTCTAAAGGGTTACTATGGAAAAGTGTAGGTAGCCAATGTCAAGCTATAGCGACTTCACATATTAATGTTTGACCTTTAAGGAGCTTCGGAGCGTCTTTCTAATTCATCCTAGAGAGAGATCAATCACCTATTATGTAGAATTTGGCAATAGAGCGTGCTTTTAGTTGAGCTCATTCAATTGCGTCAAAAAAGCATCTGGCCCTGATACTAGTGATTTCGCAAGTGGCCGGCGAGGCTAGTGAGAATAAGTTATCCATCTGACTGATAAGCAACTCCAACAGTTTTGCAAAATTAGGTTGGCATTTGTGATTGTTTGCCAAGTCTCAAAATAGAATGGGAAGCAAAAGATATGGCCATCTCCAAGAGTTTTGCAAATTGGACTTGGCAAAACACAATTTGGTGGGCCGTCATCACGCAGGAACGAGAAAACGCGTCGCGGGAGGACTTCTCTTCGCGTCGTGGGTTGATATGCAAAGTGGAATTCGCTTGGCAAAATTGGGAGTCCAGGGGAGGAATTTGCCAAGTTTTCCAAAAATGTCAACTCATATGCAAAACTGTTGGAGATCTCTTTTTAAGGTTTTTAGCAAATTTCAAAAATGCTAACCCTGTTTGCAAAACTGTTGGAGTTGCTCAAGATCATCGGATGCATATGCTTGCTGATAACAAACCTATGAGAATGGGGATCTCCTTGTGAGGCTTGGGAAACGGATAGGCGGCGGCGCCTTGCCGGGGCCGTATGATGAGGGCGCCATAGATGCTTCCCGGAGGAAAGCGTCGTGAGCGTGCCACCACAGGGTACCTTCCTGCCCGGCGACGTCGAACCGGTAGGTGAAGTTCCCGTTGGGAAGGATGGGGCGTTGGGTAACCATGGGCACCCCGTCGTTCCAACAGTTTCGCGTCTGAAACACTCCATGCCTGGACGAACGAAAACAGGCTCAAATATTTGTAGCAAAACTTTGAAGATCTAAGAATATATACACATGTTAGTTGAGCAAGAAAAATGACAAAATATATAATACCAATGGATTGTAAAGTTGTAGGGCGACTTGTTGACAACATGCACGATCATCATGTCTCCCTCATTGACCTCTATCGTCGGCCCCGCAGCTGCCCGTTCACCACAGTGATCGGAATCTCGTTGCACATGTGTGTCATGTTCACCTGGCTCACCTGCTCGTCATCAATTCAACGATTGCATGCATCCATGCCCACAATATTCAGCATCACACTTCAGCAGCAAATAATACTAGGCCACGAGCTCGTACGTGCTCATACCACGAACGTGTGCTCGACGGTGGCCGCCGCCACCGGCGGTATGGCGGTGGCGGAGAGGACGATGGAGACAGCAACAACGACGACGACAGCAATTGCCATCGGTGACAGCGTCGACGACGACAGAAATGGTTTCATTGGGTTTGTTTGTTGCTTTGTGAAGTCTGTTTAAAATGCTCTGGACGTCTACTTCTACGTAGCGGCGTGTGGTGGTCGAGCAGCCGACTTCTCTATGTGGTGTGTGTTGATATGTGTGGCAGGATGTATGTTTGAGCTGAATATATAGCAGCGCAGAGACGTGGTAGCGTCCTCAGGAAGCAGCTTGATCTACACGAATAAAATAAAAAGCAACCTGATAGGTCAAGATGAAACTAGTAGTAGTAGTTACCTACGTAATCGCAGTTGATTATTTCGGAAGTCAACTTAACGTGCATAGCTTTTTGTAATCAATCCTATCTGAGGTTTTGCGGCGCCACCAATCACTGCCTTGTCCCAAAAATCATCCTTGCTTGTTATTATCAAAAATACAAACAACGAAGTCTTAGCAATACAACAATTTTGCTTTTGACCATGAAGCTCTCAAACCAAAAAAGTTCAACAACAAAACTATGGATACCAGATAGATTTTTAGCCATCTAACCGGTTCCAAAAGCTCGATTTGTATTTCCACAAAAAAAAATAGTTTAAATTTTATAAAAAGTCGTACTGGTTCATTCCCTGGATTTGGCCATCTAACTGGTTCCAAAGGCCAAAGTCAATGCTGAAAAATGGGGCAGCCCTTTGGGGTTAAGAATCAAGATGCATGGAGAACATCGAAAATCTAGGGCTAGGGGCAACAGGTAAGGGCACTCGAGTATTAATGGTAGTTTCTATCTCTATTAAATACCTTTCCAACTAAGTAAAATGGGGATGTGGCAGCCTAATTAATGAGAAACGAGAACACAAATCATAGAAATGGTTTCCTCAAAGAGAAACCATGTCTACTCTTGACGCAATGCACAAGAAACCATGAATTACCATTGGGGAGAAACCACTAGTTTCTATGGGGTTAATGCAACACTCCCCATTGGTGGAGTTGGGAGAGAGAAAGAGAAAATAATTATTACTCGAAAACACTACCACTATGAAGAATGGTTTCTACGGATTTCTTTTGCTATGGAAACTGTGTTAGTTTCTTTAATTGGGACTGCCCTAATATAGAAAAAAATTAGAGAGGAAAGGTTATTATGTCTCCCACCTCTATTGATCATTTAACAAAGGTGGGCATTTTAAGTTGCACACCTCTCCATATAATTCCTTTCATATTTTTGATTTGTTTATGTTTCAGATATATTCTCATAATTTGATCATAATACTTACACTTGCGAAATCTAAATCTCATAAAATAAATAACTTATCACAATTGAATCTCAAAAATTTAGCTCCCACCAACAATGTAACTCATTAAAACTCAAATATTTAGCATATTAATTCTCTCCTTCAAACACTTTCAAGTACCGTAAACATATTGTCCTTCCATTTGGTGAAAAACTATGTAAATACTATCATGTATATATGAAATTAGGACATATTGTCACAAACATTATATGTCATGACACTGATCTTCTGTCTCAACATAATGCAAGATGTCCACCTCAGCAGTTTCCCATGAGAAATCCTTTTTGTTAGCGCATAATACTGTTTTACTAAAGGTTCCAGACATTTCGTTGCGAAAATAGACCCAATAAAGGTTTGTTTAGATACATACTACTGAATTTCTAGCCCAAAAAGTGAGGTACTTTTTTAGGCAATCCTTCAACTAGATGTATGCCAATGTCTAGCCAATCAAGCTTATTTAATTAGGATAATTTTTAACTCTAGCTAATAACTAGTCATAACAGGTCAAAACCGGCCTAAATAAAGTTAAATTTTCTTTTGAACATCATCTTGACGTCCACGTGCTACAGCTAGAGGTTCTTAGAAGTTGCTAGAGGTATGTATATTCTTATGATGTTAACCTATCCAGCCCTTTATTATTACAAGCTATTTGCTAATTGATGTCTTTATCCAATTTACATGTTTATTTATTTCTTATTTTTATTTTTGCATTTTACCATGTATTGGTGCAACAACTATTAATTTATTTTTCAAATTTGAGGTTATATCTCAATTTTGCATTAAAATTGTGTGATTGCAATGTATGGATGCATTAATGCAATGTGAATTACAATGTTCTTGATTTTGGTTTAGTCGGTCATTAGAAGTTCGCCACAACAGTTTTTTTTCTTTCCTGGCTACGCCACTGATCTTGACAAGTATTTATGCTAGCTTTTGATGGTGCAGTAGTATTTGTTTTATATAATATATTGTCTTGGTTTCCACAATGCGCTTGCCAGCTTGTAGAAGATCCCATCATGACCCTTTTTGCGAGACTACGGGCACACACAGATACATGAGGGCACTGTCATCCCTATGTATACATGCAAGCACGACATACCACCACGAGCACCTCCAAATAACTGAGTTGTACTAGCAAATTTCCAGACCCGATAAAAGTGACCATAGGCGCCTTGTTGTCGATAGGCACACGTGGCCTAACAGTAAGAGGTTAATAGCGTTGTTAAATCTTATAATAAATCTAGAAAAATGCAAGCCAGGGACTTCAACCTGGTTTGTGGCAATCTGTGGACAGTAATTTTACAACTGCCTTTTACCCGTTTGGATGTAAAAGTCAAAAATTTCATGTTTGTCATGCCTAGGAGATTTAGGGTTTTCTGTCCACTACTACAGATTTGATTTTGCACAGTGTTTATTTTTCATTTTCCGTGGCGGACATTTAGAAAACCGCCACGGAAAATAGTTGGCGTGGCAGCCCCCCGGCCAGGGGAAAAACCGCCACGGTTAATCGATTAACCGTGGCGGTCTTTATAAAATAACCACCACGGTTAATCGCCATTAACCGTGGCGGTTTTTTTATAATGCCCGCCACGAAAAAGTCTGGACTATAAATACAGCCCCAACCTTCTTCTTCCCCCCACGGAACTTCACCATTTTCTAGGGTTTTGAGCTTCAAAACTCTAGAAAACACCATTTCTGGGGGGGAAGGTTTTGCCCTTGGATTGATTGAAGTTTGGCACCGCTAGGGGGTATTTTCTCTCTATCTCCCCTCTTTTCTCTCCCTCTCTCTCCCTCTTTCTCTCCCTCTCTCCCTCTCTCCCTATGCATGGTCCTCCATCTTTTTAGATGTAATTGAATGTGGTTTGTGCTCTTTCTCTTCCCCCTCTCTCTCCCCCCCCCCCCCCTCTCTCTCCCCCCTCTCTCTCTCCCTCTCTCTCCCCTCTCTCTTCCCCTTTCTTTTTGAGATCTAGTTTTGATCTCTCCCTCTCCCTCTCTCCCTCTTAAAGGTACCTCCTCTCTCCTCTCCTTCTCTCTCTCCCTCCCCCACCCTCTCCCTCTTTCTCCTCCCCTCTCTCTCCCTCTCATTTGAAGTGTATGTGCTCTCTCTCGATCTCTCTCGTATTCCTCTTTTGCACTTTAGTTAACTCTCTCTAATCATCGATACTTCGATCTCTAATCATCGATCGCTCTCTTTGGTTTGGTTTAATTAATTTGAGCAGGCCGTCATGGCGCCGAATAGGGATTGGATGTACAAAGCCGAGGATCGGTATGGATTTCGTTGATGATGTGCGTAAAGAAGTTTATGCCCGCCGCCACGAAGCATCGAATCAGTCAGGGTTCGGAAGAAATGGTGTGCCCGTGCTATCAGTGCAAGCATATGTTCTTACACAAGGATGATGTCGTCGTGGAGCACTTGCTGCGGTATGGTTTCATCAGGGAGCCGAGGTACACCGTGTGGAAGTATCATGGTGAAAAAGAACCGAGTGTCGCGGCGGTTCATCTGAGGACCCCGTCGACCGCAACGACGGAAACACCGGTGGTGGACGGCGGGCGAACAACAAGTTGATAATCGTGATTACATCACCGTAGATGAACCGCTTGAAGACATGGCGTAAGACAATGCGGGTGGAGATGATGGTGAACGATCGATAGTTGATGACATGTCGCCCGAGGATGCTTTGCTCTTTTCGAGGAAATTGCTAACCTCAAAGATGAAGATGACGTGTTGTTTGGCAATCCAAGATGGCTCGAGAATTTTAGACAGATGAAGCAGCGGCAATTGACCCTCTCTACAAAGATGACGGCAAATGTCCGGGCGATTAGGCACGGTGCTACGTTTTAACCTAACGATGTTGATGATGAAGGCTCGCCATGGGTGGTCGAACCACGAGCTTCAATGACCTGCTTCGGTATCTCGGTGACAATGTTTTACCCGAGGGAATAAGGTGCCCGCCAATACCTATCGGGCGAAGAAGCTGATTCGATCCCCGTGGCCATGAAGCTTAGGAAGTTTCATGCGTGTCCTAACCATTGTATTCTATACCGGGTAACTATGCGGACTTGCGGAACTCGTCGCGATGCGGCGTGAGTCGTTACAAGAGGAATGCCGGTTGTCGTGCCACCGGGCGAGGAGGGACCATCGAGAGGGCCCAAGAAGCGTAAGACGGGCAAGAAGCGGATGCCACCTCCCGAGGGACGAGGAAGAAGATGGTTACACGCAGAGGAAGATCCCCGCCCCTATCGGTGCGGTACCTACCCGTCCCCGATCGCGCTGCGTGCAATTTTTGAAACCCGGAGGATGCCAAGCTGATGTCCCGGCATGCATCGAACGAACGCATCGGCGGGCGATGGCAAGCTACGACACCCCTCGGATGCCAAAACGTGGAAACGCATCAATGAAATGTTTCCGGATTTTAGGGACGAGCCTAGGAACGTAAGATTCGCAATGAGTACCGACGGGATGAATCCGTTCGAGACCTCAGTAGTACGCGACAAAGACCCTGCCGGTCACCCTCACCATATTCAACCCGCCTCCCTACGAGTGTCCGGCACAAATATCTTCTATCGCCATGCTCATTTCCGACCAAAGCAGCCGGGCAATGATATAGATGTGCTCATTGAGCCAGTAATGGAGGAAATGGCGGAACTGTGGAAAGGGGTTGACATTATGGATGCTTCCGAGAAGAAGAAGTTCACTCTAAAGGCAATGATAATGGCCACCATCAGTGATTACCCTGCTCTTTTTTTCATTGTCGGGGCAGATTAAGGGGAAGACAGCTTACACTTTGCATTGAGAATACCTGCTCCATTTACCTTAGTGGATCCCAAAAGACGGTGTATATGAAGCATCATAAATTCCTCTGTAAAGAACACAGGTACCGGGAAACTTCGATGGATGAGTACTTTGACGGCGAGCCTGAGAAATCAACGGAGGAGCCGGAAAGGGTAAAGTACGGGCCAAAGGTGTTTGAAATGGTGAAGAACATAAACCACGAGTTCGGAAAGAAGAAGAAAGCCGGTGGGCCAAAGGAAAAGAAGAAGCGAAGCGAACAAAAACAAAAAGGTAAGAAGAAGAAGCAGGCGAGGCGTAAGCGAGAAACCCACCATCGGGCGGCACGCCCAAAGTCCCATTCAAGAAGCGGTCGATTTTCTTCAAGTACCTACCATACCGAAGATGCTCCATACACCTCATGCTTTGTCGATAACATGCATCTATAGAAGAATCTCTTCGAGAGCTTGGTCGGGATGTTCCTAGATATTAAGAATAAGACGAAGGGACGGTGTCAAGTCACGTCGGGATCTTGCCGACATGGGCATCGTGCCCGAACTTCACGCCAAACCCTCGAGAATAGCGGAAAAGTCAACCTTCCAGCCCGCGAGCTACAATCGACACGGATGAAAAGAGGGATTTTTGCAAATGGCTCGGGGATGTGAAAGTGCCGACCGGTTTTACGCTCCAACCGCAAGAGCATTGTATCGATGAAAGACCTAACACCGCCAAACTTGAAGGCCCATGACTGCCATGTCATGCCGACGGTGTTCATTCCAATTGTGATTAGGTGCATCGCCCGAGTTCTTGAAGATGGCCGTTACACGCTGTGCTACTTTTTAATCGCATCACGAGAGAAGGTCATCGCTGAAAATGACCTCCCCGCACCGAAAAGAGTTCATCACGGAGACTATATGCCGCCTTGAGATGTGCTTACCACCGTCTTTCTTCGATATTATGCCACACCTCATGATACACATGATCGATCAAATAGAAGAACTGGGGCCTCTCTACCTGCACGAGATGTGGATGAACGAGCGGTTCATGTCCTCTCTTATGCATCCGTCCTTAACCGTGCATACCCAGAGGGCTCTATGATCGAGGCATATACAACAATGGAGTCTGTTAACTGCTGCACTAGATACATCCGGGATGGAAATGCAATCGGCCTACCCGAACACCCGCACGAAGGCAGAACCGCTGGGATGGGCTGCGCGGGGAGGAAAGTACGAACCGATATAGACCACGAAACAATCGAAGAAGCCCATGACAGCGCTCGAACCGCTTAGTATCAATGGAAACGTGGGCCGAGAAGCATCTGGAGGAAATTCGCAGCAAGCGTGGCCGGCGCACAGAGGGGTGGATTACTTGGCTAATCTTCCCTCAGGATGGATGTGCCCTTAGGCTCGACTCGTTATATAATACGCCAAAAGGCCTCTATAAACATTTTGAAGAGGCCTTGCAACCGTAAGTCATGACACTTGTATACTATTTCATACCATAAACTTCGTAAGTCATGACACCGAGGGATTTCGCATGGGGGCTTACAAGGATTACTTGGCGGACCCCCGAGTCATACGATCGAGGCAGCCCATACGCAAAACAAAAACATGGGAACCAAATGAAGATCAGGCGAGATTTCGAGGTATATATATGTAGCATTACTCGTTTGCTCGCCCATATTGAATGGTCTCATAATATTCTAACCATTTTAAATTTACATATATCGTGCATGCAAAGGTCGCGGTAAGCGACCTTTTGGAACCAACCTGTGTGGTTTGTATACCTGTAGCTTCATATCCCGCAGTGGCGTGTACCGCACTACGTGGCGCCGGTGACGAAGAAAACCCGCGGATTTTTGGATGAAAGGCTTGGGCGACCTTACGTTTAAGAAACCGGTTGGCGCCATCCGTAGGTGCGTCATTGAGGGGCGTTGTGCTACCTACCGGCCATTTCTTCGACCCTAACGGCGACCTTGCTAGAAACGAGGACTTATGGGAACTACAGGACTGGAGAAATGCGCTAGACATGAAGGACTATACGTGGGATGGCCCGAGTTGTAACCTAGCTAGCTAAACGTGTTTGAGCAATCGATCGTTGGATCGAGTTTTGTAAATTGTGATGTGTACAATCGTCACTTTTAAACTCTAAGTGCTTTGTATAAATGAATGTGCATGTTAGTTGAATGTTAAATTGTGATGCATATGTTCAAGATTTATGTGAATATTCTCTTATTTTATTATTTAATATGTGGCTTAAATCACAATTTACAATTTTATAATATTTTTGAATTTTTTTTTTTATTAATCCTGAATTTCTTAACCGTGGCGGGCATATTATAAAACCGCCATGGTTAATACATTAACCATGGCGGGCGCGTAACGATGCCCACCATGGTTAATATATTAACCGTGGCGGTTTTTGTTAAAAGCCCGCCACGGTTAATATATTTTCCATGGCGGGCATGGGGTCCGCCACGGTTATCGATCAATTAACCGTGACCCTAGCTCCGTGGCGGACACAATGCCCACCACGGAAAAGCAAAAAAGCCTGTCACGGTTAATCATTCCTGTAGTAGTGGTCAGAGAAATGTCAAATTGTCATGAACGGAAAACCGTGTTCAACACGGCGCTTGAATTTGTTATTACTGGACCATTCATGGAACTGGAAAATTTTCAACCTTTTGTAAATGTAAGCAAAAAAAACATTTATGGGATATGAATTTAGAGAAAAGCTATATGATATCTCCCACGTTGCCAATTACTATTCCACTGATAAATTTCATTGCAGTAAAAGAAAAAAAGTTAACCGAAAGATAAAAAAAAAAAGAAATGGAGTCGTTGAACCGTTCATGGGACTAGCAAATAAAATTCTTAATGTTTAAATGTCAACTCATCGGCATGTCACCATCATGGTGTCAAACTCTAAATGGCTACATACCAACTATCTGAAGCCAATAGCGGCTGCAGAAAACAGTATCAGTAACAATAAACAAAAACGTATATTGGGCGAGTAAGATGTCATGACCCAAAAAGGGATCGCCGGAATAGGACCCAACAAAGGGAGAACCGCCACCGCCTAGGGCCCAAGGCCCAGCGCCGCATGCGCCTCGGCCAGCCGCCGCCGCCGTCCGCCCGTGAGCACGCCACGTCGGTTGCCGCGCAATTAAGTAAGGAATATTTAAGGAATAAAGATAACAATAAAATAGGGAATAAATAGATTGCTTGTAAAAGAGGAATTCCAATCTATAAGGAAACCTCTAGATCTTTCATAGCATGCAAGTCTCCCTCGGACTATAAATACAAGGGGCATAGTCGGTTGAATCTTAAGAAGAAAATTAAAGTGGTAACACCCAAAAACCCTAAGCTCTCTCCCTCCCTTTCTATTCCCCCGGCGCCGCACGCCCCCTCCTAACCCTAAGCGCCGCCGCAGACCCGCGCCGCCGCCATCGCTACGCCACCGTCATGCCCCCGGGCGACCATCGCCCCCACGCCGGCCGTCCTCGCCCTCGTCGTCTTCCTCCTCTCCTACTTCATCTCCAACAATCCCGACGAACCAATTGCAACCGCAGGGTAACTCCAATTACGCCGCCCCCTGCCCCCCGCCGCCCTTCACAGCCGCCCAGCCGCGCAACGCTGCCGCCTTCTCCCTCTTCTTCCTCCTCTCTGTGGCCCCCAACAGCCCTAACCACCATCTACATCATCACTACCGCCGACAAGATCGCCGCCCGACATGTCGGATCGCGGAATCCATCGCCCGGTTCGGCGGTGGTATCCGGAGACCAGGACGATTCCCACCACCGACAGCTTCCGACCACCACCAAAGCCAAGATCCGATGGTCAGCCACAAGATCACCGAGCTCCAGATGGGGATTCGCAAGCTTGCTGATTTCGCGAAAGAAATCCAAGCCACCATCACCGCCCTCCTGGAGAAGTTCGACGAATAGCCTGCCGCCGACAACGACGCCCCCTGCCATGGGCACCACCGACAGCGACGACATCCCTACAGGCGACGCCAACATCAACGGCAACCACGTCAAGCTAGACGACCCCATCGATGACGCTCCTACCACAGGTGCTACCGACGACAACGGTGCCTCCCAGGGCGCCACCGACGTCGTCCTCTCCTTGACCACTGACGCTGCAAGCGACGAGCACGTCTAACCCAAGGATGCCACAGCTGCTGTGACCCAGATCAGATCAGATCAGGAGGCTACCACCGACGTCCACCAGCTGCTCGACGAAAAGCCTACCCAACTAGGCCAACGTCTCGCGGCTACTACAATGGCACAGATAAGTTTCCCGGTCAATACCAACATCCTCTTTGAGATTGGGAACATTTGGAGTGCCAACATGGACGACCCAATGACGTCGCCCGACGTCAACGCTGACGTCGACGATCTCAACCTTGACATCCTCGGCATCAACAATACCAACGTCTATGGGTGACACATCGATGTCAACCTACGTCAACATCGACGTCGCTGATCCTAGCATCCTGGACAACGCCTTCGCCGTCCTGGACATCACACGCTCCATAGTCACCAGGCAAGTACACCCCAATCAACAAGGAGCTTCTATCTCTACCACCCATGCTACAACAATGCCGCTTGACGACGACAACCATGACGTCTTCGACACCGGCAACATCGACGCCATCGACAACGACGACGACGCTACCATGGTCGCTATTGACATCAACGACGGCCTCAAGGACGCCAAGACCGATGACGCGCCCCGGGGCGTCGACTTCGTCTTCGCCATGCCTACCATCGACAACAACTACAAGGGCTTGAACCACGACGACCCCCTCGCGTCCAACCTCGACATTGGCAACCACGTCGTCCCTCACATGGGTGCCACGGCCGATGAGAACACCGACGCCCCACCAGGAGCCACCAAGAAGACGGTCGTTCACTCGCCGACATTCGATGACGACGATCCGCTACACCTGCTGGACATCCTGCCGACATCAACAATGGTAGAGAACACCATCAATCAAGCTGCAGATCTAGTAAAGGCAACACCATCAGCAACACGCCAACAGAAGATCAGGTACACTGCTGCCCAACTGATGAGAACGACACTCCTCTTCCTTTGGCTCCTCTGCTTCACCAAGATGGTGCCTCGGGAGCACGGAGACAACATACCATGGTGCTCCACTCGTGGTTTTGGGACGTCCTTCAACGGCGACACCAACAACCATCGCTACATCGACTACGCGGCTTTGGCAGCAAGAACGACTCAAGAGCCGTACCTATGGACCCCGATGTCCCTCAACGACATCTATGCCCAGTACGACTACGCCAACAAGCCGTGGGCTGCAATGCACCAGGAGACGCCCTACATACGGAGCACGACAACCCAACTCGCTCAAGAGATCGACACTTCCATCTTCAGCAAGTCTCGACTTGGGGCCTTTACTGACGACGACAAGAGGTACATACCACCCACATCAACCCCCTACATCGTCACCCCCGTCACACCCCCGGAGGCTCCCGTTCCACCTCAACTTGCTCCTTCAACGGACTACAAGCTGCATGGCCTCGCCGGACTCATAAAGATGACGACACTAGCTTGGGCACCACTCGAGGACATTGATAAGCCACCGACGACCAGGCCACTCATGCGACATTCATTCAGCTTCAGCATCAGCATCTCCATCTTGGCCCAGCACATCAGATATGTCACCGGTCTGCGAGAACCACAAATACGAGGGACGCTGTCCGCCGTGAGGGGAGATGTCATGACCCAAAAAGGGATCGCCGGAATAGGACCCTGCAAGGGGGGAACCGCCGCTGCCTAGGGCCCAAGGCCTAGGCGCGCATGCGCCTCCTGGCCGGCCACCGCCGCCGTCCGCCGTGAGCACACACCACGTCGGTTAGCCGCGAATTAAGTAAGGAAATATTTAAGGAATAAAGATAGAAATAAAATAGGGAATAAATAGATTGCTTGTAAAAGAGGAATTCCAATCTATAAGAAAACCTCTAGATCTTTCTTAGCATGCAAGTCTCCCTCGGACTATAAATACAAAGGGCGTGTAGTCGGTTGAATCTTAAGAAGAAAATTAAAGGGGTACCACCCAAAACCCTAAGCTCTCTCCCTCCCTCTCTCTTCCCGGGGCGCGCATGCGCCCCTCCCTACCCTAGCGCCGCCGCACCACCCGCCGCCGCCATCGCTCACGCCGGGGCCGTCGTGCACGCCCGGGCGGCCATCGCCCCACGCCGGCCGTCCCTGCGCCCTCGTCGTCTTCCTCCTCTCCTACTTCATCTCCAACAATCCCGACGAACCAATTGCAACCGCCGCGGTAACTCCAATTGCCGCAGCCCAAGCAGTCAAATTGCCGCCGCCCCCCCTGCCCCCGGGCCGCCCGTGCCGCCAACGCTGCCGCCCCCCTCTTCTTCCTCCTCTCTACGGCCCCCAACAGCCCTAACCACCATCTACATCATCACCACCGCCGACAAGATCGCCGCCGACATGTCAGATCGCCGGAATCCATCGCCGGTTCTGACATCAGAAGGTGACACAAAACGGTCAAAGTCATTGTTATCTGCACGCGTGATGACCTTTTTTATATTGGATGTCGTAGTGAAGAATACATTTCTATCGGCTATTTGTCCGCTTAAACTATGTATCCATGTGTAGTCACTGAAATTGAAACTGCACTATTAGTGAAACATGTCTGTATTTTTCATTCTATTTGAATGCTTCTCGTCAGCAACACTCTTGGATGCAACTGGCAAAATACTTTAGACGACTTGCAGCTTATCCTCTTTGTTTCACTACGTGTCTATCATTACCGACCTCGTCTACCAACCAACGAAACAGTTTGTTCTTCCTGTGACGTTGTAGAGATGCCGTACAACACAAGGTGTCTCGATCATGTCTGTTGTATATATGTGCCTGTTCTAAATATATTCTTCTACTTGAATGCTTCATTTAGCTAGTTAGGTAAAAGAAAATTCTTTTGACAATAGTTAGATGCAGGATAAATGCATGTCAAGATGCATGGCTGTTGTTTTCTGTAAAGGTCATTTTGACTAGTTGATTACCATTCAGGTAGCTACATTGCATGGGGTAGAATCTTGGGAAAGGTGTTTAGGTTCAGATGAATGATATCGTAGGTTGATTATTCTATTGTAAATGGTGGACTGGATCATCTGGTCCCGGTCCATTTTCAAATGTCGCCTGGTCTAATATTCTGTCACATGTATATGTAGCCTATGACAGTCCAATTGGAAATTGCATGCTATATTCCATACTCTTTCTATATTGACATAAAGTCCATTAGGATTGTCATAATAAAATTGACTATCAATAGCAAGAATTTTGTATTGATTGCCAACACAAGGTTTATGTAATTAAATTCATTGTAAAATATACATTTTTGATAATACAAAACTTCTTGAACTTTGAATATGAAATGTGTAGGGGAACCCTTGTTCAGCACAGCAGCTTCTTAGTTCTTACCATGCTATGAATTGTTTCGATTTAGAGAAACGAGCGAGATGCATTGCATATTGGTACTACAAAACAATGGACCCAACACTAGAAATGGTGCTTTACATGATGTTTATTGGCGGCGTTCAAAAAACATCATAGAATTGTATTGTCAACTAGCAACACCTGATCTTTGCATCCACCGCCTCATGAATCATTAATTACCATTGTGCAATGAGGCTAGATGTTGCATCTACCGGCATTCCTGGGTATAATGAGGTTCGATTAGTCTAGAGAAATTCTTGGTTCGTATCATACAACATTGTCTACCTTTTGAGTCAACAGTGTTAGAAAAGGAACTCATGATGTATAAGTTATGCACTCTGCAAAATGTTACTTACATACCAACAAGTGTGGATGATGTAATATTCAGAAGCGACAAAAAAACTAGAAAAATAAGAATGGTCTTATGAAATCTAGTTTTACATGATTAAAGAAGAGAAGTGAACTCAGTAAAAAGAAACAAAGTAGAGCAATAGAGGCAGGAAGGTGATGAATGGTGCTCCCAAAGAACAAAATAATCCCTTATTTTGGATAGACCAAAAGAGTAGGACACGCATTTCGTTTCGGTACATGCATAAATCCGAATAAATATACTTTATTTCACTTGTCTCCATGATAAAATGCTCAGAGGATAAAGAAAGAGTATAGCTAGCGCTCCGCCTGTTGACACATGTATGGGGACGGCCCATGAGCAATCGTGAAGAACATTTCTGTTATGGCCTGTTCGGTTTTAGATACTAATTAATGGGCTAGTCTGGGCTGGGCTTGCAGTAAACAAGCTCGAGGATTCAAATTGACCCAACTTTTCATGGGCCTTGATTGGCCTGGAAGTTAAACACACTGTATTATAAGTTAAACTAGTGGATTCCCCACGCATTGCCGCGGGTATGAAGAAAAATTCTATGAGTTACAATATTACTATCACTCTCCTATTCTTTTTCTTTCTTCTTTTTTTCCTTTTTTTAATTTATCTTTTTTTTTTTTTTTTTTTTTTCTATACCAACAGGTACCACTTATCATTTTATCAAAATACATCCACGTGAGATCTTATTTTAAAGGATTTATTAAAATAAATTTAATGGTGTAATCAGAATTTGATTTATTTTTTTGGTTCATGAGTTATAACCTTTTTTATGCCCATAGACATGTGGGGCATGTTGATGACGTGGTGCAAGGAAGGGTTAGTGGGCTGGTGAGGTGGCATGCTAGTGGGGTGTTAGTGGGATGGTGAGGTGGAATGCGCATGTTGAGAGAAATAGCTAGTGGGGTTGGAAACATAAGTTTTATAGATTATTAATAAGGAAGCAGATCAGCACGTGGAGTTACCTAAAAAACATGTGGAGTGTATTTATTTAGATTAAATTCATGGTACGTATATGTACACGTATGCTAATTTGTGAACGTACAATATATAAGTCGATCGAGCTTGGAACCAAAATACGGCCATGTCGTTCTCCACGGCCGGCAGTCGTAGGTGAACCAACAATATATAAATGAGTTGCATCATTATGGGTCTGTTTGGGATGGCTCCGACTCTACCCGGAGCTGCTCTGCTCAAACACTGTAGATGGAGCTAGCTCTGAGCGGAGTTGGGGCTGTCCAAAGTGAGTGTTTGGCTACCAACTCTAAAAATGAAGTCCAATGACATATGGGCAAATGTTAGCCTCACATATTCTCTTCTCACCATTTTCTTCTTCCTCACAGTGCTTGCTCCTCTTCATCCACAAGCGCACTCACCGCCCTCAGCTACCCCAAGTGCCCTGCCACACTCGCCAGCCGAGGCAACTCGGTGACCGTCCACGCCCGTGCTCGCCGGGGACGGGGACGGAGATGGGGCGACAGGGGCACACCCGTGCTGGCCGGAGCCAGGGACGGCGAAGATGGGGCTGCACTCATGCTCGCCGGAGCCGGGGATGGGGACGGCGCGGGCACGCCCATGCTCGGTGAAGTCACGGATGGAGGGGCTCACCCGATCTCGGTAGGCATGGGGAGGGGGAGTTGAGGAAAGGGGTAGGGGAGGTCATGCTCGCCCGACGCTAGTAGATCTCACCGGTAGAGCCCACGTGCGTGGGGCCATGGCCGGTGCTCGCCCAGCAGAGGCCGTGCGGCGCTTGCCCATCTGTACGTGTGTCACCTCTGGCTCGCGGCCACCGGCTCAGCGACGGCATCTGCGGGAGTGACGGGTGGCCTCCGGCGGGACAGAGTTGCAGTGCCGGAGAAAGAGAGGGGCGGCCACCAGTGGGAGAGAGTGGCAGCGTCGACAGTGCCACTCCGGCATGGCTGCCTGCCAGGAGAAAACGATTGGGAGATGGGATGGGAGGTGCCCATGTAGTAGAAAATAGGATTGAACTGTTTTTTCTATGTAATGAGTGGCAGGAGTGGGCACTTATTCTCGAACTCATGACTAGGTCGATATTATTAGGTGGTTTTGGAGCACCAAGAGAAGTGCTCCAGAAGTCCAACCTTATTTACACTACAACTCTAAACCATATGATGACACAAGGACACGAGCCATGGGTTCTATGCATGTCGATGAAAATTATACTTGTTGATCTATGACGCATCAAACCACCGAGAAGTGGTGAGGGTAAAGAGAGAGTGACATACACTACCGGAGAAATGGGTGTTCAGTTTGGGTTCATAACGTGGAGATTGGAACACAAGATCTCCTCCACCTTGGTTCTTGCGTGAGTTGCCATCTTAACTCCATGACACATTTGATGTGGATAAGATATAATTTTCATTTAAATACCCTCTGTTGGCACCTTTAGTTCTGGTTTGCGACAAAAACTGGAACTAAAGGTACCTTTAGTCTTGGTTCATTTCTCATGGATGGTGTCATGTGCCGAAAAGAGGGGGCCCAAAAGGGCTTGTCACAACCCTAAAAGGCCATCCCAACAGCCCAGGGAGGGGGGGCAGCCTTGCCGCGCGGCGCGCCGCCACCTGCCTTCATCGCGTCGTTTGCTTCCTCGTTAAGTAATCTTATTTACGGATAAGGTAGAATAGATTAGGAAATAAAGAGAGATCTACTTCTCATTCAAGTCTTCCCAGGACTATAAATACAAGGGAGATGTAATCAGTTGGATCAAGAAGAAAATTAAAAGGGGTAACACCCAACAGCTCTCCAGCCCTAGGCCCCCCCCTCTCTCTCTCTCCTTCCAGCGCCGCGTCGCCCGCCAACCCCGACGTCGCCGCCGCCGCTGATCACGCCGCCGTCGTCCCCAGCAGCTGGCGCGCTAGCGCCCGCCGCCGCCCGGCTGCCGTCGTTCGTCCTCGCCACCGCTTCCTGCCCCTACTTCACGCCGCTGCGCTGCCCTTGGGCTGCTGCCCGTCGCCCGCCCTCGCCGTGCCACCGCCGCTGCCGTGCTGCCGCCCCCCCGCCGCCGCGCCGCCAGCCCGCCGCCGCCCGCGCCACCCCGAGCCGCCCTCACCTCCTTCTTCCTCCACCCCAACCACCCCCAAGGCCAACGCCACCACCTTAACCGCCGCCCCCCACCATCTTCGCCGCCCGGGAGCTCGTCGTCGACGTGTCACTTCCGACCCAAATCCAACCGGTTTGTGACAGATAGGGACTTTAGTCCCGGCCATGTCAAACTAGGACTAAAGCCTCGCACACCGATATGCATTGGGGACCTTATGGGACTAAAGGATGAAATTTAGCCGGTTTATATAACAAACCGAGACTAGAGGTCTTAGACTTCCCTTTCTGTTGCCTTTGCAATTTTAACTCGAGACTAAATACATTTTTGCCATTGACGACAGACTGTTTCTGTATTCGGGAGAGCACCAAATGATTGATTGGTGGACAAAGGTTCTCTCCACCTTCTGCCTCCTCGCTTTTATATGAGAGCAATGTGGGCGAGGATGTTTCATTTATTTCCACCAATAGGTGGCACCACAGGAAACTTAGTGGTTGCCGAGTATACAGCGTTTTGCCAAGAGTCCGTCGGGCTCTTGGCAAAGCGCGTCTTCGCCGATGGCCATGCTCGCCAAAAAAGGCCCCTCAGCAAAGTCCTCTTTGTTGAGAGCAAAACCCTCAACAAAGACTTACCTTCGGGAAATCGCATCTTTGCCTAGAACCAGCCCTTGGCGACTAAAGAACCCTTGACAGAGGTCCGGCTAAACCTAACACCGTCCATCACGTTGCCTTCGCCGAGGGGCGGCGTTTGCCACTCGGCAAAGAGTGACACATTTGCCGAGATGCTCCACGGAGACCTCTCGGCAAAGATATTTCTTTTTTTGGTTTTTGGTTCTGCAGAAAAAACGACATCGCGTGGAACGCCACGTGTACAACCTTTGCCGAGAGCCCAAGCAGGTAGCTCTCTGCAAAGTTGTTTTTTTTAAAACGAAAACGACATTAGCTTGTGGAGCGCCACGTGTCACAATGTTTGCCGAGAGTCCGTAGTCTTTACCGAGATATACAACCAGGGTCTATATATTTACAAAAGAGCTATTCAGGTTACATATAAGTTATAATCATTTACATCCACAGGCTTTGTAATTCGACACTAAATACTTTAATAGGGTCTCATACATATATGTCTTACTCGCTCCCAACAATACTTATTATTCGTCAGTGCGAGTCGATGACCTCTCAGTGCCCCATCACTCTTTACGACCCTAACAGGTACAGTAATAGTAGTGCTATTAGGGCAGTCCCAACGGCTACACATGAACCAACAAAGAAAGAGAAGAAAAAAACCATCGAAACGGTTTCTACGACAAGGAACGACGTCGACGCTCGGAACGAGGCACGAAGAAATCGCCATTTTCGCATTGGGGAGAAACGACCGGCGTCTATGGCATTGATTGCACAGCCCCGTTGGTCGCTCTTGTCCGCCTCGCCTGCGAGTTGCCGGCGCCGCTCGCCCACGCCGCCACGCAGCTCTCTGTAGCCGCGCCCGCCGTGCTCGCCGCGCAGCCGTGGCGCCTCGCGGCTACCCCCGTGCACGCTCGCCCGGGCCGCTGCGTCCGCCCGCCCGCCTAGAGCCGCGCGAGCTCGCTCGTCGGCCCGCCTGCTGCCCGCGCCGCGAGGGCGAGACGGCCGACACGAAGGCCGGCAGCTCGTCCGGCTCGAGCGCGCGCGCGATGGCGCGTGCGGAGCTGAGCGAGGGCGAGGCGGCCATGGCGAGCAGCGCGCATGCAGCGGCGGTGGCCATGGTGGCAAGCAGCGCGGCGGCGGCTGGCTGACGCGGCGCGGCTGCCAGCGGGCGGCGCGGCACAGCATTCGTCTGCGGCGCAGCAGCGCTGCCTGGCGCGCGCTCGGCGGCGTTCCCGTCGGCTTGGTGGTGCAGTGAGGTGAACCTGCGTGCCGGCGGGCGGTGGTTGCCTAGCCGGGCGGCGGGCGCGTCGAGCAGGCAGACGAGAGGATGAGGATGGGGAAGGGATGAGGACACATTTATTACGGAAGGGAGAGAACAGTGAATATTTATTACACGAAGAAACTGGCATTGGGTGAGTTGGTTTCTACGTCGAGATTTTTGTCTTGGATTTCTCACACGACGTCTACCATAGGGACTGCCCTTTACAATGCAACTAGAGATGTGTGATATAGTCAACATCAATTCTAAGGACGATCGTGATACTCTTTTACTTTTGCCCTTGCGTGCACTGGCCGAGGATCAGATAACACACAATAAGACGTGTCTGCTATATTTGAGTTCGTTCCGTGTAAACGACCTCAGCTAATTAATTGAGCTTGTTGCTTGTAAACGAACGACATTTACTTAATTTAAGCAAGTACTAAGTTAAAGTATCTCAAATTTAACTAACTATATATAGAAATGTGAATACATATAAAATAATTATCAGTAAATTTATCATCAGATGTATACATTTATAATATATACTTATTTGATGTTATAATGTTTTTAGGTAGATATGGTGCTCTTGGATTACAGAGAAAAGTCGCTGCTGCAGCTTGCCATGCACTGATGCCACTACAGCTGCAATAGTAGTGGCTATTCTCTACCGCCGAATTGGGTCTTCTGGAACAGGGCCATAGAAACCATCCAAGTTTCTAGATTGAAAGTGTCCTAATGGTCATTAGGACACATAACAAGCTCACCAGATGGAGTCCTCCATCTATCCTCCATTAATTAATGACCTTCCACAGAAAATCACATGTACCGTACACTACTACAAAAGACAACTAAGGGAGCCCTGACATTTATATTAGGGGCGGCTCATACTTTGAGCCGCCCTTAATGTATATCTTGAAAATCCCTGGCCGTTGACAAACCGCCCCTATCGACGACACATTAGGGGCGGCTCGTGTACCAGCCGCCCCTATCATTATCGGGGCGGTTCAATCACCAGCCGCCCCTATCAGTGGTCCACAATAGGGGCGGCTCTATATTGAGGCGCCCTACAAATGGGTTGCCGAATTTTAAAATGAGACACTAAAATTAAAATTTCAGAACGACCTCGGACGGAAAAACTTCCTAAATATGAAATGTAGATCTAAAAAAGTTATGAAACTTTGTAGTTGACCACTTTTTAGTTCGAATCCGTTTAGTGCCTCAAATAGTCAATTTACACTCGGATTTGTATAATATATGAGGACGCCTTGGAATGGGATATGGACACATACAAGTGTGTAGCACAGTGGAGAGGAGGGTCGCGCGCGAGCTCGAGGTCGCGGGTTCGAATCTTGGCGGTCGCAACATTTGCAAAAAGCCTGAAAAAATTACCATGTGTAGGGGATGTGGGTGGCTGGCCGGTGGGGTCCTACCCCGATTAAAAAAAATCTTTTATTATTTTTTTTTGAATTTTAAAAATACGAAATCTAGGATTCACATTAGGGGCGGCTCAGAGTCCAGTTTGTTCACATTAGGGGCGGCTCACAACAACCGCCCTAATATGGATGAACATTAGGGGCGCTTGTTTAGGGGCAGCTGGGAAAACCGCCCCTAGAGTCCATCACCAGCCGCCCCTAATGTTGCTCAATGTAGTAGTGGTAGTTGTAGTGTGTTGTTATTACAAATGCAACACGATCTAGTTTATGGATGGGGAGGAAACTTTCGCTGCGATGAACAGTGAAGTTCACCATCACAAAATTGAGACTCATTAATTCGTCAGGAAGTTGGCAAACATAGAGCGATATCGACTACTTGATTGAAAGGACGATCGAGATCGTTTTTGACTTGGCCCTTGCGTGTGCACAGGCAGACTGGCAGAGAGGACTTCGATCTGGATAACAGTTACACACGTGCGTGTGTGGCCCGCTATAACTTGTGTTCGTTGCGTGTAAACCAACGTAGGCTACTTATATTTGAGCTTGTAACACGTGTATGGAGCAGCATGTGCTATAAAAGTACAGATTTGTTCGTTGCCTGTAAACTAACGTCAGCTACTTAATTGGGAATTTCTTGTGGTGTGTATTCCTTCCACCAATCAAAGAAATATCTCAAATTTAACTAACTATATCTGAATTTTTGTATATCGGAAATTATCTGAATAATATATTAAATAGTTATGATATAGAATTTGTATATCTAAATTTATCATAAGATACAGTTATCTGAAAATAGACAATGAATTTCATCTCTATAACTGATCAACAACGACCTTTTTGATGTGACAACCTACAGCTCGCCGGCCATATCTTCAAATCTGACTTGACTTTAATGGGATCAAACAACAAGCCATATATATGATCATCTGCACTGCCATCGATATATATGATCGTTACCCTAACCAATGATCCTTACATGCATACATGCAAAATCCAGAGCGTGCTAATATATACAAGCATCAGCCATTGATAAAAGCAACGAGCACAACAATCAGCTCCTGAGTACTGAAACTGGCCGTCGACGATGGTGCCCCATGGCGCCATTGATAAAAGCACCAGCCACATCCTGGGCGGGGTGATGTTCTCAATCCTCGGCCTATGGCATCTCTTCAACCACATCAAGCTCTTCATCTCCATTTCCCCGACATCGCCGTCATCATACGTCGCGCCGGCATGGTTCCCGGCGCCACGGGTCCGCCACCTCGAGCTCATCCTCATGCTCGCCGGCGGCGTCTACGGGTTCGCCACCCAGATGCTGGCCTACACACCGATGCCGTTCAACGCCGACGGCTCCATCCCACCGGAACGTCTGCCGAACCACGAGCACGCCGTCATGTACGCCTCGCTCCTCGTCTACGCCGGCTCCGCCATCTACCTCGACCGCCGTCGCCGCCACCGCCACCGACACACGACGCTCTGCATGCTCCTCCTGGCGGCGTTCTTCGCGCAGGAGATGTTCGTGTTCCACGTCCACTCCACCGATCACGCCGGCGTCGAGGGCCGGCTCCACTGGTTCCTGCAAGCCGCCGCATGGACGTGCCTTGCCACCGCGCTCCTCGGCACCGCCGGTGGTGGTCTTCCCGCGGAGCTTCAGTTCGCCGTGAGCCTCGTCCGGTCCGCGTCCCTCGCGTTCCAGGGACTGTGGGGTGTCGTCATCGGCGTCACGTGGATCCCCGAGATGGCTCCGAAGGGGTGTTCCCTCGACGACGGTGGCGTCAACCTGCGCTGCCACGGCGAGGATAGCCTGAGACACGCCGTTGCCGTCGTCAACCTGCAGTTCGGATGGTGCGTAGTGCTCGTGACGGTGGTCGTCCTTGGGCTTTACGTGTACGTGTGCAGAAAGTATTCAGATGGGGCTGGGGAGGTATATATACGGGCGGCTGCCCGAAGCGGCAGCTGGAGAAGAGGACGATGGCCACCATCACATGAAGATGCGAAACTGTAAGGAGGTGCACTACGTGCATGACTTCATGTCCATGGAGATCGAGGTCTAGTATTCACCACAAAATGATTTATAAAGACTGCCCATCTCTTGTTTATTGTCACTGTACTGTAAATATATCGAGATTTCGGAGGCCGAAATAGGTTAAAATAGATATGGATGACGACCCGACCTTGAAGCTCACTTCGAGGACATGATTCATGAATACAAGAGAAGGAAAAACATCCATGTACTACATGGCAAGTTGTATATAAAAGATATACACAGCAAGTCTGTCAAGAAGACGATAGCAACTTGTGTCAAATGAAGGAATTTCCTCAATTATAATGGTTATCTATGACTACCGTTAAGCACTGCCAAGTTATAGTGGCTTTCTTTTCAAGAACAACGCAGGCATGCATATGCACTGATGAAGAGCAGTGTGTCATCGCGCTCGCGGTGTATTTGAACGGCCACAAGGAGTCCAATAAGCTGTGGCAGGATTATCTACGGGCCGAAACCTGTGGCAACAACCATTTACAGGCCTGTTTGGCTGTTAGATACTCATGGGCTGGCTGGGCCTTTTGCAAAAAAAACACGCTTGGAATATACACATGCATGCGGGCGCAACATTACAAGGGCCTCCAACGCGTTCGCTGCTTTCACTGCGGCCTAGACGGCTCGCGGGCCAAATTATTCTGATGGGCATAAACGAACTGTGTAATTCTGTATTCAGAAATGAGGGTCATCATCGTCTCAAAAAAAAAAAAAAAAAATGAGGGTCATCATCAGAACATGAATTGTGACGCGCCTAAACAAATTTTTTTTTTGTAGCACCCTTTCAAAGGCCAAATCTTAAAGCCCTTTTGAATCAACAGCCAGTCATTGGCCACTTCTAGATTCTTGGGAGCTAAATCATCTGGTGAAATGGAAGATACAACGTCCTAACATTTCTTTCTTTCCACCATGTCCACCCAACAAGGAAGAAGAGGGAGTCGAAGCCCTTCCGCACTTGCTTGCCAAGATGCTTCCTGTAACGCAGCCACCACAGAAGCACTTCTTCCTCCTGGACAGGAATAACATCATCAAGGTGGAGATTGTTCAGGAGGATGTGCCAAACCTCCCTACTGTAAAACACACAATCTATCAGAAGGGGGATGACAACGCACACGACACACTACCTGCAGTTTTGGTTACGATCTGAATGCCTTTCCTGGTTGCACATTCACTGAATTATTGACTTTTCTCCCTGTATGCCTCTTTGGCAGATGCATAGATTCAGAAACATGTATAACATCAAAAGGTCAGTTATATATATCTTTACTGAAAACTAGATATGGCGAATGTGCGTCTCAGCGCGCTGAGTTGTTGCTGGTACAAAGAACAGTGGCTTCATATTTCCTCACACGATGTATTTCATTGGAATGTGCTCGATCTTATGCCAGTTTTCGTGTCCCTCTTCTTCGCAGGTCCTACTAAGCACGTGGCATCCTCTGATTCTAATCATCTTGAGAGACTGGACTGGCAGCACCGGTAGAAGCTCCATATCATGGCAGAACAAAATCTCCAATGTCTGCAGCGACAGGAGACGCTCCATATTTTCTGGCAACCTGTCCCAGTCACAACCGTAAATTTTTAGCTCACGCAGACCAATCAAGCATTCACTATCTTCAGGAATAGATGCCAGCTGGCTGCAACAGGACAGCTGAAGTTTATGGAGTTGCTTTGGGGTGTCTGGATGGTGGCGACTCAACATCCAGCTAGGATACCTTGAACCCTCGTATCCCTCGATACAGAGCTCTTGTAGATCCTTTGGGGGGCAAAGGCCTTCAAGTACCTCTGCTTCCACGTCTGGACCAAACCTCTTGTCCTTGCCGAAGTTGAGTTCCAGTCTTCGGAGTCGCTCCTTGTGGGTTAGCTGCGCTTCAAGGGCTTCCTCTTTGCTTCCAACAAATTCAAGACCCTGTATAATCAGATTGCCTCGAAGTTTGTTCAGTGGCATCAGCTACTTCAACTCGTGTCCTTGTGCCTCATTCACTATGAACATTGGCAGCGTTTGGAGTGACGTCAGCCTTCCAATGTTGCGAATGGGGCAAGACAGCCAGCCAGAGATGTGTCGCAAACTGATTAGATTAGACATATCTTCAGGATAGGATGCACCACGAATATCCGTGCTCTGTATGTGGTAAAGCTTGCTAAATGTGCTTGGTAAAATCAGATGGGAAGCAAAGATAGCAAAACAAAGATAACGTAGATGCTTCATATGGTAAATAGAGAGTGGGACTGAGAAGTCGTTGTTGGTATGCTTTAGTTCAATGATCAGCACCCGCAGTTTCCTCAGCCTAATGAATAAACGATCCAAGACTTCAACCAAGTCATGATTTCTTGACACGCTGCCCCAGGGATCCTTAATGATAAGGGTCCACAAATTTCCCATCTCCAAAATTTTCTCAATGTCTGCTCCATTGATGGTCTCAATGAAGAGATGGTTAACCCCTCGCGGGATATTTTTTGGTGAGCCATCCGAAACAATTCTATGGAACTCACTACCCGAAACCTTCTCGGCAAACTCGTGTAGCAGGTCATGAATTGTGAATGCCACTGGCTCTTCGCTAAAAAATGTTCTTCGTGTTACTTGGAGAAATGAGAATGTCAGTAATTCATCAAAGTAGCTCTGTCCTATATCTTCCAGTTCCTCTGTTCCGTTACTCCTGGAGTTTACAAACCCTTGTGCTATCCACATGCCAACCATCTTATCCTGTCCAAATATATATGCCTTAGGAAAAATGCTGCAGTATGTAAAGCATCGTCTAATGTCAACACCAAGCTGCTGATAGCTCCACCACAGAGCTCCCATTGTTTCATCCAACACATCAAGGTTTGAAGTTCTTTCCCAGAAATCAATACTGCTATTATTCTTAAGACGTGCTGCCACTGTTATTGCTGCAATGGGTGATCTACGAAGCTTTTTTGTAATTTTTCTCCCAATTTCTGTATATCTTTCATCATCAGTATTGGTGACTTGACTGCCTTCTAGAGCATAGTGCATGAACATTGTGAGGTACTGCTCCTCCTCTAAATCAGGTATTGGTACTTGCTCCTGAGCACCTAAAGCTGCAGCTGCATCTCTTTTTTGAGCTGTCACCAGAATACGGCTTCCACTCTGCCCAACACAAAGCACATCAAGTAGAATCCCACGTTCCTTCTTGTTCGGACCATTAACCCACAGATCATCCAGCACCAACAAGAAACATTTGTCTTTCAAATTTTCTTCCAACTCTTTTCTTAGACTTTTAAGATCTTTGTCTTTTAGAGGGCCGGCTCGAAAGTAATCTGCTCAAGCATATCACGAAATATAAGATGCACGCTGAATGTGTTCCCCACAAGAATGAACATGATAAGGTTGAAATGTCCTGCATCCTTCTCATAATCACAAACATATTGTGCCGGTGTAGTCTTTCCAGAACCAGTAATCCCATATATGCCTATCACAGAATAAGGTTTATTTGTGCTAGAGCTTGCTGCATTGGAACCTGGACCCTCACGAAGTTTCCTACTTATATTCACACGGTCCTTGTCTCGACCAAACACTTTCTGATCAATGATTCTGTGCATGTCGTCAATTTCTTTCTGCTCGCTGCTGCTTTCCTTGGCACTGTATCTGACAGTGAAGCTGCTGCTTTCCTTGTTAGTGTCCTTGATGATGCCACTACTACAATTCTTATCATTCATCAACAGTTCTGATTTCTTGGAAGTATCAAGAATATCTTCTATGCGCTTTATTTGGTTCTTCAGACTAATTCTTTTCGGTTATTGGCACTAAAGATTCTACTGCACTTGTTATCCTTCTGCAAGAAGCATGGTTCAAATAATTATATGATAACGATGCATTCGATAACGTGTAAAATAAAATGGTGATACTGGCTCCTAATTATTGTACAAAAATAGTATTAATATTGATCTTATGTAAATGGAAAGGGTTAATTTGATAACCTTAGTGATAGCTCTCTTAAAAAAGCAAGCCCCCCCCCCGCACTGTGATTAAACTTCACCATGGAAATTCCTGGTAACTTTATCGTATATCTTAATATTATTAATTGGCAGCTCCCAATTGATCTCAATAAAATAGAAAGGTCTTTCCATTGAATAGGCAGAACTTAATTAGTAACAATAATAATTCCATCGGATTTTGTTGAAATATTACCCACCACTTCCATTATAAAATATAAAATAAAACGACTACTTAACTATACATCCAAATTACCCACGTTTTTAAACTAATCACTTGTCTCAAGCTCTATCACTAATCTTAAATGACATGGTTCAGGTTTGAAACGATTGCCTTTTCTGTTATTGTAGTATTTAAGAATGTACCCTATGACCAAACATCCTTTTTATTAAAACATGCAAAAAGTAGAGTTAATAAAAAACTATAATCACAAAAGTTTCAACTTGACGGCAAAAAAAAACTATAGCAGCAACAATAATAAAATTTGAAAAATTAAATTGAGATACATGCTTTCATAAGATATGTGATGCAGCAACAAGGACTACCATGGTTCATGGCAATTTTTAAATTAATTACTTATTTAAAATATAAAAAAAATATGCTATGCAATGTAAAAATACAAATATGGATGAAAAACATAAAAATCTGTCTTGAACAAAAGTACTTAATAAGTTTATGATAGGTGGGTATAGACTAGATGAAATATCTATCTATTATTACTGTTTGGTAGAAATACAAAAAAACATAAAACATTTGAAAGTATAAACAATTATTTATTAGTCATGTTTCTGAATATGAAATGATAGTAAGATGGTACCTTGTCAGTACTTTTTATGCCAACAATTCTATATGACCAATCTCGATAAAAACAGGCTTTTGCAAACCATGTTAGCATAGATCGAACACGGTACCAAAATATTGAAGAAGAAGTTGGCCCCCCCTCTTTTTCCTTCCTCATCTTCTTGTATCTCATCCTTTGACGCCTGTTCCACTTCTTCACAACTTTTTTTTGTTGTCTCCTCCACTAACGTCCCTCCCACTTCTTGTATCTCTTCCTCTAAATTCTCTCCATCTTGTGTCTTGTCACGCTTTCCTTCCTCCACTTGTGTCTCTTGCACTATTTCTTCCTCATCCGCCATCACCTGATTCACCTCTGCTGTACTATGTGCTGTGTCTGCTGGAACAGATTCAGAGCCTGTGGACTCAAGAAATGTGGGTTGCCGGGTTGGGTTGGTAGAAACAGGAAGATGCGGCACACCTGATATGGGTAGTATGACACTGTTGAATAGTTGGCCCAGCTGTTGGTACCAACTCTGTGCACACTGCAGTACTAAACTCTTGAGTAGTTGCCGCAGCCGTAGGTACCAGCTCTGTGCAAACTGCACTACTGCAGCACCAGCGATGTTTATGGCTCTATGGATAGACAACAGGTCAGAGTTCTGCCTAGAGCGCCGCCACCCCTGAATCAGGAACTGCCCCTGCAGTTGCAGGGTCATGCTCTGTGCGCTCTTCATTACCGCTGCGATTATGGAATCTATCCATCGCCCAAACCAGCTCTTCTTGCAGCGAGCAATCCAGGTGCAAGCAGCAACAAGTTGGTTCTCCACCCAGACGCTGTCATCGTCCACATGATGAAGATCCTTCTCTATCCGGTGATAATCAAGAAGATCTAGGATGTCTTCAGCTTCATACAAGGCAGAGTTGACATGCATCTTCATGCTATCCAGTGTCTTCAGATCGCCTTCAGCCCCTTTATCTTCGGCTGCTCTAAGCACTGTCTGCTCCTCCACGGCACCAAGCATCTGCTTCAACGATGGGACAGTGTGGATCTCTAGCTCCTTGAGCTTTGTTGATGCGTCGAACTCTAGGTAGACAAAGATCTTGTTCACGAGCAAGTTGATGATAGGTGACAGAAACCAACCTATTACAGTTAGGCACCAGACTATCCATCCAAATTTCCTCAACAAGTCTGCCATGGAATCCATGCTTAGTTTTCCCGGAGGGGCAGATCGAAATCCAAGGGGCTGAGATGAGAGAATGAGTATATGTCAAAGGTAACACCACACCATATGTCAGTAGTGCTACTCTCCGTTCGTATAGGCTGGCGGTAGGTGTACCACAGCATATGTCAATTAGCTAAAGCTAATCTTTGACCCACTTTTGCTTATGTCAAAGGTAACACCACGCCATGTGATGGTTTACGACAAAATGTATGCCATTACTTAGTGGTGCTGTGCTGAACTGGTGATTAACTTTTCTGATTCATACGTACAAACTCCACTAACAGCAGAAAAATTAGCTAAAGCTAATCTTTGACCCACTTTTGCTTATTGAAGGGAGTGAGTGTACAGAAAATCTAAAGCCAGCAAGGACGGCATCATTCTCTTTCACACTCTGTCCCCCAATAATAGGAAGGGTATGGCTGCTAGAAAGGGTAGCCGCTATGCCATTTAGCAGGCTATAGCTGGCTATAGCCCGCTAAATGGCAGCTATAGCCTACTATAGCCCGTAATGGCAGCCTTGCCGCTAAATGCCATAGCCAGCGATTTAAAACCTTGCTATTCACACGTTCGATCAAGAAAAACTATCACGGCGAAAGGTAGCCTCGGAAGCGGATGGTTGGTGGTGCCGCGCCGTTGTCCATGCGCTCGATGTTCCGGTTCCCGATCGACTTGCAGCTCAAACGGATCGACGAAATCCATTGGACACGAAGAGTGCTGGGCTTGGTTTCAACCTGGGAAGGACTGGCTGCCCCAAAAGCAAAAACAATAGCAAACTGATCATAGATGAGCTGGTTAGGTCCCTTGTGGTGGAACCTGTCCACCCAGGTTTCCTAACGGCCTGGTGGTTGAGGTGGAAGGTATACATTTGCAGGAAGGTGCAGTGCTCACAGTGAAGTGTAGTTTGATATATCAAAGTAATCATAATCTTCAAGAAACAAAGTCTGGAGCATTGGAGATTGTTTCTTCAAAAATTCAACCAATAGAGATGCATCATGATGTCTGTTTGACCCAAGTACCCCTGTGGCATTTTTTGACAAGAAGACGTGGCCAGCAGGATTTGGTAACAACTTCTTAATGCCTGGCTTATCCACTATAGTGACACATTCTTTCCCCCATGACAGATAGAGCAACGTCGTGCATAAGATCATGTATCTTGCATATGGTTCACTTACAAAGAGACAACCTTGCCCCGGAGAAGCGATCATGAACAAACGCTCCAAGAGTTTTTCTAACTCATGATTTCTTTTCACGGTTTTCGTGGACCATGAATAAGGCTCCTTAATGATCGGGGTGCGCAAATTTCCCAAGTCCGTAATCTTCTCTGCGATCTCCTCGAACATCCTTGTTCTGAATGTTGGCCTCAATGTAGAGATGGTGAACGGTGAACCCCTCGTGGGATATCTTTTGGTATGCCACTCAAACCAATTCTATAGAACTCGCTTCCAGAAACCCTCTCTGCCAACTCGTGTAGCAGGTCATGAATTGTCAATACCACAGTCTCCTCGTCAAATCTTGTTTTTTGTAGTACTTGCAGAAATGAGAATGTCAGTAACTGATCTAAGTAGCTCTGGCATATATCTTCCAGTTCCTCTGTTGCATTGTTCCTAGTGTTTACAAACCCTTGTGCTATCCGGAGGAAACCAACTCATCTCGTTTTTATTTCATATCCTTTGGGAAAAATCGCGCAGTATGTAAAGCATCGCCTGATTTCACCACCAAGCTGCTGATAGCTACACCACGAGCTCCCATTGTTTCATTTAACACGCCAAGGCTTGCCGTTGTTTCCCGAAATCAATCTTATCGCTATTACTCTTAAGCCGTCTTTGCCAATCGTTCTTGCCGCAATGGGTGACCCACGAAGCTTTTTGGTAATTTTTCTACCGATTGCTTCATATCTTGCATAATCGATCTTGGTGTCTTGACTGACTCCCAGCGAATAATGCATGAACATTGAGAGGTACTGCCCCTCTTCTAAATCGGGTATTGGGATTTGCTCCTCGAGCACCTAAAGCTGCAAATTGCATCTTTTTTTGAGCTGTCACCAAGATTTGGCTTCCACTCCGCCCAACTTGAAGCACATCAAGTAGAATTTCATGTTCCTTCCAATTGTCACCATTGACCCAGAGATCATCCAATGTCAACAAGAAGCATTTGCCTTTCAGTTCTTTCTCCAACTCGCTTTTAGACTTTTAAGATCCTTTAGCTCTGTTTTTAGGCTTCTGTCGGCATTGGTATCGAGGGTCGCCATTGTGTAAT
The DNA here is from genome assembly GCA_015847255.1 of Hyparrhenia diplandra. Lineage (NCBI taxonomy): Eukaryota > Viridiplantae > Streptophyta > Magnoliopsida > Poales > Poaceae > Hyparrhenia > Hyparrhenia diplandra. The sequence goes on along the minus strand of JADLZK010003365.1, from coordinate 21,741 downwards.
CTGCTCCAAAGACATCACGAAATATATCACCCACGCCGAATGTCTTCCCCACTTGAACGAACATGACAGGGATCGAAATGTCCTGCCTCCTTCTCATAGTCACAAACATATTGTGCCAGGGTAGTCTTTCCGTAACCTGTAATGCCATATATGCCAATCACGTAATAAGGTTTTACAGTGCTCGAGCTTGCTGCATAGGTATTCGGTCCCTCACGAAGCATCTCACTTATATGCTTACGGTACTTCGTCTCGACCGAACACTTTCTGCTCAATGCTTCGTACAACTTGTCAATTTCTTTCGCCCCAGTGCTATCTTTGTTGCCCGCTTTCTTACTGCTATCTTTGTTACCGTTCTTGGCGGTCTTTTATCGCTACTTTCCTTGTCATCATCCTTGGCCGTGCTGCTGCTATTCTGATTCAACAGATTTGACTTCTTGGAGGAAGTGAGAATATCTTCTATGCTCCTTATTTGTTTCCTTAATCTGATTCTTTCAGTAATAGGCACGTTGCCATCCTCCTGCAAGAAGGAAGCTTCAAATAATTATCTTGGCCACATATTATTGCAATTTATATTTACTTTCAAAACACAAGTCATTCTATAAATGCGAAATAAAACTTTAAAAGTGGATTTGAATTAATATTTAAACAAGAAAAGTATTCAGATTTTTTGAAGAAATAAAGTATTCAGATTCATCTTATTAAAATGGAAAAATTTTTATTTAATTGCACTATGCCATCAACCTTGCATCATCTTTGGTTGCAAGGAACTGTCGAGTGTCTTGACTACTTTTGCATGGAACTATCACGATACATTAGTTGTGCTTGTCCCATATGTACGTATATATAAACAAAGATACGCATCATTCTAGTTATCCAGTAATCTTGAAATTAGTCATGCAGCAATATAAGGTGTTACTCTTGATTCATTACTAGTCCGTCAACCCGCAAGCTTGTTGTCAAAAAAAAAAAAAAAAAAAAAAGCTTGCACAAACTAGATTGAAGATACACAAAATTAGCTACCAATAATGTATTGTATGTTTTTCCATCTATATCCATTATCCTTTTTTCACTCCCTCTACATGGTACCTTAATATTTCATCAGTATGCATTGAATTAAAACCTTACTTTAAATTATGGTCGGTCTAGTCGCAACTTATAATCATGTTGGCTTTTGAATTTTGTTCTTTTTAGTTGCTACCTCAAGCGAATTGAGACTCTTTGCGCGATTATAACTTGTATTCGAATCTCTATCCTTTATAAAATTAATGGGCCTCTGGTGGAGTTTTTTCGCTATATAGACTGCACTCTTAATTACTAAAGTTAGTTTTTAAGTAAAGTATTTAGAAAAAAACCCACATACGCACACGGCACACATATGCAATTTATGGTTATTTAAACATTTTCCATATTAGTAAGAATCTGTAATTTAGATGTATATTTGATTGGGTCTTTTTTTAATTTATAATGTGGCAAAATTGTTAATTTAGATGCAAATTGAAGAGATTACTTACAATATGGATCATAGTGTGGCATGGTGGGTAATTTAGGTGGTATTAGTTCTTTTATAGTATGCTTTGTTATGGCCTAGTTAGGTGATTTGGATGTGGATTTAGGGGTGTGTATAGATGATAATCTAAGCTACATAACCTTTTATAAGCCTGTGTTTGGTTGTGGTCAATGTAATGCATGTAATAACTACTACACCCACTAATATTGTTTTACAATAGTAAGATGGGAAAGGAGGACATCCAAATAATAGTGACATATTTCACAGAACAAATATGAAGAATATATACAAGATAAATACGAAGCAGCATCACAGTGGTAGCTCTGGTGCTATAGAAAAAGAAAATGGGAGTTGGTATATTACAAGTGCTTGATGTTTTGAGTTTTCCGGCAACTCACAAGTGACAATGAACAAATTTTTTGTAAAGCCAAATAATGACAAAATTGTAAGTTCAGATGGAATCATGGCAACTCACAAGTGACACAATGATCAGATCAGATGGTACCTGCTCATTAATATTGAAGCCAACTTGTTCATATGACCAGTTCCTGTAATACCGTGCATCAGGAATTCGATCAGTACACCAGCTAAGTAGGGACCGATAGCAGCTGGTGATGTTTGCGACGATCTTGCTGCACCAACCGCACAGCCTCTGGACCCCGACACTGGATGTTGCTTGGGAAACTGGTAGAAGCGCGCCTGAACTCCCGAATAACTGCCCCAGCTTCTGTTTCATGCTGTGGACGAACTGCAGTAGCGGAGCTGGGGTGATGTCTATGCATCGCTGGATCAAGATCCCCCACCAGCCGGCGATCCAAGCGCCAGCATTGTGCAGGAGTCCCTGCGCCTTTACCCGGATCCATCTGCAGCAGCGGGCGATGTACGCTACAGCAGTGGTGAAGAGCCGCTTCACCCAGCTACTGCCGTTCCCACCAGTCACTTTCTTCTCGATCTGGTAGTACTCGACAAGGTCCAGGATGTCTTCCGCTTGGTACAAGGCAGACTTGAGACGCAAGTTCATCTTGTCCAGTATCTCCAGATTGGATCGAGACGACCCCTTACCGTCTCTCGCTGCCCTCAGCATCCGCTGCTCCTCCACCTCTCTCAGTGTCAGCTTAAGAGCTGGGATAGTGACCAACTCCAGCTCAGGGAGCTCTTTGGACGCGTCAAAAATGAGGTAGGCGAAGAGATTCTGCAGGAGCCAGCTAATGATGGGTGTCAGCAGCCAACCCACAACGACAACTGCCCAGCCCGTCGCTGCTATGCTCCAAGGATTTGCCATGGATTGTGGTGCTCTGCTCTCTCTTGGATGGATCTAGGATATGAGAAAGGTACAAGGGAGAGGATGGATGAAGCGGGTGATTATTCCTGCATGCGACCAGCAGATGAATGACCTGAGGCCAGCTGTGCTTTATTGATTGGCGAGATAATCTTTGTGCACAAGTTTCACTGCCGGCCATTGGTGCTATTGTGAGAATTCTGCATATTGATTGCTGTCCGCATATACATATATATTGTGTGTATTGCTATATTGTTCATCGACAAAAAAATAAGGTGGAGTTGAATTGCTGGCTGCCATATTAACGTGAGGGCAACTGAATTATCTTTCTATTGTCAAGTGGTTTTTGATTCGTTACTTGTGCTTGCTGTTGTACCGTGAAAGATTGGGCCAAAATTCTTGGACAGCGTAGGCGTGTCTTTATCAGGCACAACGGGCAGGTGCAGTCCATCGCCACCAGCCACTGCCACCCCAAGCTCAGGGCCAGCCCCGAGCACACCCATCAGCCCTGGGCCGCAGCAGGACGAAGTGGAGGTGGAGGCGTGGAGCACCATACCTGGCCCCTTGGAGCACAGATCCGGCCGGTTGGCCGTGCTTTGGAGGAGGAGGTCGTCGTCGAGACGATGGCGGCCGGCCGGCCACCGGCTCGTCGGAGAGGGCTGCCCTTCCACGGGAACAGGGGCGATGGACCTGCCGCTGGGCGGCGTGACCGTGGGCGAGACCCGCCGCAACGGCACACCACCACACCACCGTTTGGCATCGACGGGCCAGATCTGGCGAGGGGAACGACGAATCCGTGAGCAGCGGTCTGGGACCTGCCGCCACCTGCCGCCGGGATTCTCCGCTCCATGAAGACCGCCCTCGCACCTGGGGGGGGGAGGGAGGAGGGGAAAGAGGCCCAGCCGCCGCCGTCCTTGCTCTCTGCCGTACTGCCGGGCGATAAGCTCGGCAGCGGCTGGGAGATGGGGGCGTGGGCTAGGGTTTGGAGGCGGGTTACGGCGGCGCCGCCCGACCGCCCCGAGGGGAGCGACGCGGGGGAGGGGGGTCTCCATGGTTTCTGGTTTCCCACAGTGTAGACAGTCCTCTTACAAAGCACCTCACGGAGAGCTTTATTCAAATAATCATTCTTTGCTCTAATATTATTCTATACATCCCTAAATAAATAACTAAAAGGAAGAACTGGATTCACTTTAGGAAGGAAGCTAAGCATCTGCTTTTATTCTTCCTCTTCCCTTCAACTTTGCCCCCACATGGCCTCTGTTTTTCTTTTGAGCTTTAGAGAGCAGCACTCCAGGACATAGTGATGCATAGTGCTTTCATTTGAATATAGACTGACCATTCAAGTTTGATTGCCTGAACACCAGATTGAACCTCGCTTTCGAAAAAAAAAAACACCATATTGAACCTTGCTTCTATCTCTGTGCTAGTCTCACAGGGACAGAGAATGTTGCATTTGCATGACTTGAATAGTGGGAAACAAGTTGAATACGAAATCTAGATTATACAGCTCAGTCTATTAATCAAAGCAGCCGAGGAGTTTTTTTAAGCACAATCACAATTAGGACACAAACAGATGAACTAACTATAGTCTGGAGATATCTAGATAGGAGATATAATACTGGGTAGACAAAATCCCGGCTTGCTGAACTACTTTCGATCACCTGCGACAACAAGGTCGTTCTAATTACTGAGCATCACTGTCAGGAAAAGGCCTATGAAGACTGTGCTTCGTCCGGCAAGGGAAACGGCAAGTGGTTAAGCTGATGAGATCGTGGGCCTTGGGCCATTTCATTAGATGTCGGTATTCATTCTTGCGTTTGGGCCGTCTGGCCTTGTAACGAATTCGGCCACCATATAGGTGGAGTGGGAGGTTTGGCGGCTAATCATCGAACAACAGAAACATTCAGTCAATTACATTCGTTCTTCAGTTTCCTTTTCCTTTCCGCTTTACTTTGCAAGCCAGTTTCCTTTCCCGTTCTAGCTGTTCTTCTTCGTTCTTCTTCGATTCATAGCAGTAGATCCACCAGCTCACGTCAGGGCATAATCCGTGTCCTGACAATTGGTATCTAGCTCCTCGCCCCTCGCGGCGACGGCGGAGCAGGACACCTGCGATGCTGCGACAGAAGCTGGCGCCGAAGCGGAAACCGACCAAGTTCCAAGTCGAAACGGAGATATCGATGCAGGAATTCGTCAAGCAGTTTGAGCTTATGAACTCGCGATTCGATGGGGTTTAGAAGCTCTTTCGAAAAACGCTGACGACAAGCTCGACGGCGTGGAAGTCTGGCGAGAAGACCCGGCCGACGGTATTCGACGGTTTGCGGCAGACGACTGATGGCGTCGAGACGCGCGTTGTCGCGGTAGACGCCAGATCCAGCGTTGGAGGCGTCTTCCCCATCGGAGGTCGACGCGACGGCGACGACGACGACGGCGATGACGTCTACTACGATGCCGTTCACGCAGCCGGTGCCGAAGCGGCGCGCGGATGGTGTTCCGCGTACGGCTCCATCGAGGACGTGTGCGCCACTCCATCCCCCGACGTCCACACAGCGACCCCCGCTGATGGCGTCCACCTACCTCTCGGGCCCGTCGATGGCGATGTCCCACGCCTCGACGCCGCATCCAGGATTCCAGTTCCAGCAGATGTCGGTGCTACACGGGACATTCGGCGCACCAACCGCCTCGCCCACCGGGTGGCTGGACCTGAATGTGGCACCCCTTCCGTCGCCGACTGCACCCTCAAGCAGCGAGGACAGGCTCCTGGGACATAGCGATCGCTGCGGTGGGTTCCAAGGAACCCAGCCGCAGTACTTCACACAGGGTATGGCATCTCGTTTTCCCCTTCCTCCATTCCACCATCATGATGTTGATTGGAGTAGTCGGGAGCATGACTCTAAACCCCGTTCTCCACCGTTTCCGAAAATGGAGTTTCCCCAATTTGATGGTACTAATCCTCGGTTATGGCGTGACAATTGCGAGACCTTCTTCGAGGTATATACAAAGGGCACGCCACTCAAGACGCAGGTTCGCGGCTCAACTTCAAAGGGTCTGCAGCGATTTGGCTTCAGTCGGTGCAAGGCAAAGGAAGAATTAAAGACTGGGATATTCTCGGTGCTGAAGTCATGAAGAAGTTTGATGGGAACCAATATCGCTTGATGCCGGGTACGCTTTGAGCAAAATTGAAGCGTAAAGGCTCTGTTAGTGATTATCTTGAGGAGTTTGGGAAGTTAGCTCATGGTTTATTGCTATACAATGATGGCTATGATGATACATACTTTGTTACAAGATTTGTGTCTGGACTGAAAGATGAGATTAGAAGAGTGATTGTGCTGGATTAGCCTAAGGATGTGGATACAGCTTGTAACCTGGCTCTGATTCAAGAGGAGGAATTAGCAAAATCCAAAGCAAAGGGGTTCAATAAGGAGTTTCATAGAGGGCCATAGTGATTTGGCAGGATTACTGAATCAGAACCTGTCAAGGGTAAAGCTCATAAGCCTGAGCATGATGACAAGTTAGCTGCTCTCAGAGATTTCAGAAGGAAGAATAATCTCTGCTTCAAATGTGGAGCGAAGTGGTCAAGAAATCATAAATGTCCAGATCAAGTATCCTTGCATGTAATTGAGGAATTGCTGGATGCATTGGAGGAAGAGAGTGCTGATAGTGATAGTACTAAAGAAGAAGAAGAAATGCCAGAAACAGTATTAGCTGTCAATCCACCATTACAGGAGCCTGCTGTCAAGAGGAGAACTATGAGACTGTCTGCTCAGATGGGCAAGTTAAATGTCTTGATCTTAGTGGACTCAGGGAGTGTGGGATCTTTCATTAGTGAGGAGCTAGCTACTAAGCTTGTAGTACATATGTTTGAGTGTGATCCAGTCAACCTCATTACTGCTGATGGGAGTCCAGTGACTTGCAATAAGAGAACTGACAGTCTGAACTGGACCTGTCAAGGCATAATTTTGTGTCTGATGTGGGCATCTTACCACTGCAATGCTTTGATATGATTTTGGGAGAAGATTGGTTGGAGGCTGTTAGTCCCATGTGGGTACATTGGGGTAAAAATATGATGAAGATAACTCATCTAGGCAAGAGAATAAGGTTAAGGGGAGTTCAGCACAAAGATAATGCTTGTCAACAGATTAGTGGCAAGAAACTCAAAGGCTTACTGAAAAGTCAAGCCATCACTCATTGTTTACAGGTGGCATGGAGAAGTGCTGAGCTAGTATTGCCTCAACAGGAGGACAGTGGTCATCTATTCTCCGTCCAACAATCCAACATCCCTACTCAGATTCAAAGCTTAATTGATGAGAATGCAGAGGTGTTTAAGACACCTACTGATCTGTCACCCAAGAGGCCCTGTGATCACAAAATTCATGTAGTACCTGGGGCTCAACCTGTCAATGTGAGACCTTACAAGTACTCCCCATTACAGAAAGATGAAATTGAGAAGCAGTTACATGAGATGTTGAAAAGTGGAATAATCAAGCCAAGCTCCAGCCCATATGCCTCACCAGTGTTGTTGGTAAAAAAGAAGGATGGGACATGGTGATTCTATGTAGATTACAGAAGACTGAATGCCCAAACTGTGAAAGACAAGCACCCAATGCCAGTGGTGGAAGAGCTGTTGGATGAGCTGAAAGGTGCACAGTGGTTCACTAAACTGGACCTGAGAGCAGGTTATCATCAGATTTGTGTGGATGCCCAAGATACATATAAAACTGCATTCAAGACACACAATGGGTTGTATGAGTATCTAGTGATGCCTTTTGGCTTGACAAACGCTCCAGCAACATTTCAGAGTGTAATGAACTTCATCTTTGCCAAGCTATTGAGAAAGGGAGTTCTAGTCTTTATGGACGATATACTGATTTACTCCAAGTCCCTACAAGAACATCTGGAACTGTTGAAGTAGGTGTTTGCTATCCTCAGAGCACACCAATTCTTTGTCAAACTGTCAAAATGTTCCTTTGCTCAACAAGCAGTGGAGTATCTAGGCCATATCATATCTGCTCAAGGAGTGTCCACTGAACCCAGCAAGGTTGCAGCAGTAAAAGAGTGGCCAACTCCAAAGAATCTTAAACAGCTAAGGGGTTTCTTAGGCCTGAATTGATATTATAGAAGGTTCATAAAAAATTATGGATGCATGAGCCGACCATTGACTGCATTGTTGAAGAAAGATGTTAGGTTTCAATGGACTGAGAGTACTGAGCAAGCCTTTCAGAGTCTCAAGCAGGCCTTGATTCAGGCCCCAGATATTAGCTCTTCCTGATTTCACAAAGCCATTCATCCTAGAGACTGATGCAAGTGATGTAGGCTTTGGGGCAGTATTGATGCAAGATAAACATCCCATTGCATATCTGAGTAAAGCTGTATGTCAGAAAAATCAAGCATTGTCTACATATGAAATGGAGTGCCTAGCAATCATTCTAGCTGTGGACAAATGGAGGCAGTACTTGTAGCATATGGAATTCATAATAAAGACAGACCATAAAAGCTTGTTGCAACTGACTGAGCATAGGGTGGTCACCAAGATACAACAGAAAGTTCAAAGTGGAATATAAGCAAGGCAAAAATAACATTGCAGCTGATTCATTGTCTAGATGCCACCAAATCAACATGGTTTAGTCTGTCTCCTCTGTATATGCTGAGTGGTTAGACAGAGTAAAACATGGATATGAAGATGATCCTTTGGCTTTGGAGTTTTTAGCAGATCCACAAGCTGATCAACCCAAATTCAAGCATTTCTCGGTTGATGAGGGAGTCATTAGACAACATGGGAGAATCTGGTTGGGAAGCAACAAGCTGGCTCAGAACCACATCTTGCAAGCTATACATAGTTCAGGTGTGGGTGGACATTCTAGAGTATTGGCCACATATCAAAGGATCAAGCAAATCTTCATTTGGCCCAAGATGAGAGAGGATGTGGCGAAATTTTGTCGACAAAGGTAATCGCTTGTCGTCCAAGCCAAGGTGGATCATGTAAAGAAACTTGGGTTGCTTCAGCCCTTACCTATACCTGAGCAAGTTTGGCAAGTAATCTGTATGGATTTTGTGGAAGGATTGCCTAAATCTCAAAAGTGGGACACAATCCTGGTCATCATTGATAAACTCTCCAAGTATGGCCATTTCTTACCCCTCTCTCACCCTTATATTGCTATGTCGGTGGCACAGTCATTCCTGGATAACATCTACAAAATACATGGTATGCCTCAGAAGATAGTCTCAGATAGAGATAAGGTGTTTACTAGTAATGTCTGGGATGAGATATTCAAGAAAGCAGATGTTCAGTTACTGCTAAGTTCATCTTACCATCCTGAAACTGATGGACAAACTGAAAGGTTGAACCAATGTCTTGAAGCATTTTTAAGATGCACTGTCAATGCTTGTCCCCGACATTGGAGTAAATGGTTACCTCTGGCTCAGTATTGGTACAACACGAGTTACCATTCAGCATTGGGCAGAACACCTTTTGAAGTGATGTTTGGTTATAAACCTAGGCATTTCGGGGTTACTTCTGAACTGCACTTTCATGCACCTGAGTTGGAGCAGTGGATGCTTGAAAGAAACTTGATTCATGATGTTATTAGACACCAGTTGCATCGAGCTCAACAAAGGATGAAGCATTATGCTGATAAAAACAGAAGTGAAAAAGAATTCAAGGTAGGGGATCTGGTGTATCTGAAGCTCCAACCTTACATTCAGACTTCTATAGCACCAAGAGGTAATCAGAAACTCAGCTATCGTTTCTTTGGACCATTCTCTATATTGGCTCGAATTGGTGCTGTTGCATACAAATTGAACTTGCCACCAGAAGCCAAGATTCACCCAGTGGTACATGTCTCTCAACTTAAGAAGCATGTCCCACCTAATGTCCCCATCCATGATGATATTACTGAGTTGCCTGATGATCCTACAATCAGTCTGCAACCGGTTCAGTTTGGACAGAGGAGGTGCATTCAGAAGGGAGCCTCAGCAGTCTGTCAGATCCAAGTGTTTTGGGATACATTGCCTTCCTACATGTCTATATGGGAGCAGCTTGATGACCTGAGTCGACGATTTCCTCAGCTAACAGCTTGGGGTCAAGCTGCTTCTGAAGAGAGGGGCAATGTCAGGAAAAGGCCTATGAAGACTGTGCTTCGTCCGGCAAGGGAAACGGCAAGTGGCCAAGCTGATGAGATCGTGGGCCTTGGGCCATTTCATTAGATGTCGGTATTCATTCTTGCGTTTGGGCCGTCTGGCGTTGTAACGAATTCGGCCACCATATAGGTGGAGTGGGAGGTTGGGCGGCTAATCATCGAACAACAGAAACATTCAGTCAATTACATTCGTTCTTCAGTTTCCTTTTCCTTTCCGCTTTACTTTGCAAGCAAGTTTCCTTTCCCGTTCTAGCTGTTCTTCTTCGTTCTTCTTCGATTCGTAGCGGTAGATCCACCCAGCTCACGTCAGGGCATAATCCGTGTCCTGACAATCACCATCCATGTACATCGACGGAGTCGATCGTGTGGAGAGAATTTTTCAGAATTTCAGTGAAAGTGCGCAAGCTGTGCAGGAGATAAGCAAAACGGACAGAGCAAAATACCCGAGAAGTTTCAGAGGGCGAAGCATTGGAGCAGCAAATCAGACTTCGTAGCGAACCTTAGTCGGGAACGGTAGCCGGCTTGAACGCGTGCCGACGGCGCCGGAGCTGGAGCCGGCGGTGCATTATGGAAGTGATTACGGTGGGACCCACAGGCGAACCTCGCCGAGGGAAAGGACCGCCCAGCCCCGACGAGGCGCCATTGGGCACTGCTGCTCGAGCTCCGCCCCCCGACGTCGCACTCCCATCGCCGGTGGAGTGCCCCACCTGTGGCTGGCTGCATCCCCTCCACGGGCGCCTTCCCGCCGCCGTCCACTGCGCCCTGGTGCTGCCGGCCAGGGTTCGTTCGTTTTTTTTTTTTTTTTTTTTTTTTTTTTTTGAGAGGGGCCGGCCAGGGTTCGTGTTCGGCAGCTGCTGAGCTCATTTCCTTGCAAACACACGTGTACCATCTTCTGTAAGGGCCGAGCCGAAAGCTGCATCATGAATTTCCGAGGCCGGCACTTCGATGGGCCTACACGGAACGACATTATTCTCGGCAGTCCAGACTCCCTTCCGCCATCTATTCTGAATGTCGCCCACTCTGCTTCTGAAAATGGGTGCTGCAGATCGAGTTGCAATAGCATGGATCACAATGATTTCATTCTAATATACGTTACAGACTGATAACAGCATGCCAGACAATGAACTCAACAAACCATACGTTTCACAAACAAAGGTCACTTGTTTTTTTTTTTCCGTTCATTTATTCATCACAATACACAGCAGCACGTCTGAATAAACACGCACAGGCGCTCCCAAACCAAACGGCTCTGAATTAACACAGAAGCTATAATAACTAATAAGGCAAGTTCTCCCAAATCAAAGTTCGGAAGGGGGGCCAACACGGGACCATGAAGAACCAAGGCCCACACTCCGATGGGCCTACACGGATGATGCAGAGTTCTGTCTGTGTGACTCTGCTTCTGAAAAATGGATGATGCAGAGTTCCATTTCTGAAACCCGAACACAAGGGCTGCAGTAGCATGGATCACAATAATTTCATCATTTTATAAATTACAGACTGATAACATGTCAGACAACCGACTCAACAAAGGGTTTCAAACCATTCAAACATTGCCCACCCTAGTCTGGGTTGAAGAACAAGATGAGACTTATATATGCAAGCCGGGTGCCCAGCCAAGTCTGCATATGTAGTCCACATACAAATTAAAGGTTCACTTGCTTGCTTCCTTTCATTTATTCATAACAATACATAGCAGCTGAACTAACACACGAAGAAGCTATATAATAAGACAAGTTTTTCATGATCCAAACTTGTGCAAATTAAGAACCATATGTGCCGTTGACAATACACAGTCCGGCTTCGTCATCATAGCCTCCTCCGCAGATAGAAAATGGGACAATAATGCTCCATGACTGCCTCCAGTCCTGGAAGTTGGAACTGATTCCCTCCAGAACAACAAGGGTTTCAGGATCTCATTAGTCATTTCAGTACTACTTGGATGATGCCGGACCACCCCATCTCAGCAACAAGAGATAGCTAGCATATTTTTCAAGATTTTGGTTCCCACAGTCTAGACCCTGCAAATGGAAATTACATGTTACTAATTGTTGTGCATCCAAAAATAGAAATCAGTAACCGTATGAACCAACAATTATCGTGGGTTTACATCATAGAGTCAAAACGGACAGTCTAAAAACCAAACTGCAGACCATCAACCACATAAAACTAATGTACCAGACATCAATAATAAATGCAGCCGCAGGGTCTCATTAAGTCTACGTAGTATGGATTTGCAAAGTGTATATAAAACGCAGGCAGATGAATTTAAGGAAAATAAAGGGAAAAAATGAACATTATACCTTTCATCTGAGTTGCTTGAAAGAGCGTGTGATATGTTTTTGTTTACAAGGCTGTCAAGCACATTTTTGTTAAACTGCCTCATATCCATAGCTGGGCAGTATTCGATCCAAAGTTGCCGAAGAGCAGAGTAACTACCAGGACCGCCACTGGATCCTAAGGATGCAAGGCACCGGCACTCGCTAAGATACAGTGTTTCTAATGATGACGCATCTCCCAAGGAATCGACTGACTGTAACTTATCACACTTGTAAATATCTAGTTTCTCGAGTTGATCCAGCTGCCCTGACACGGAACAGAGCTCATGACACTTGTGGATTGACAAATTCTTGAGGGATGGTGGTAGGTTTGGAAGTGCTACCAAGTTAGCACAGTGTTCTATCTCTAAAGTTACTAGGCATGGACAAGGAATCACTGGATACGGAGATTGCTCTGGAGTACCGGTAGGTGCGGTGTCTTGGCAGCATTCCAGTGACGTACAGGCTTCAAGACGTTTCTTCTTTTCCAATATGAATTCAAGTCTAGGGCACTCCATAATACCAATACTTCTCAGTATGTCGCACTCACTGATTTTAATCCTTTTAAGAGCCCGTGGCAGCGTCGGAAGATGTTGCATATTTTTGCAGGACTCAATATCCAATGTTTGAAGCGACACCAGGCGCTCCATATTTTCGGGCAAGCTGTCCCAGTCACAATATTGAATGCAAAGCTCACGTAGACCAATGAAGAGTTCACTACCTTCAGGAATAGATGCCAGCTGGCTACAATCATAGAGTTTAAGTCTGTGCAGGTGCTTCCTGGTGTCTGTATGGTAGCGACTCAACATCCAGGAAGGATACCTTGAACCCTTGTACCAATCGATTTTGAGCTCTTCAAGATCTATTGGGGGACAAAGGCCCTCAAGTACCTCTGCTTCCACGTCGGTCCCGTCACAGCCGAAGTCCAGTTCCAGTATTCTGAGTCGCTCCTTGTGGGTTAGCTGGGCTTCAAGAGCTTCCTCTTTGCTTCTGACAAATTCAAGACCCTGTATTTTTAGATTGCCTCGAAGTTTGTTCAGTTGCATCAGCTGCTTCAACCTGTACCCTTGTCCCTCCTCCACTGTGAACTCTATCAGCGTTTGCAGTGCGGTCAGCCTTCCAATGTTTGGGAAAGACAGCCTTCTAAAGATGTGTCGCAAATTGATCAGATTAGCCATATCCTCAGGACATGATGTACCGTAACCAGGAATATCTATTGTCTGCATATGGTAAAGCTTGCTAAATGTGCTTGGCAAAACCAGATTGGAAATACCCGGCCCAATAGCTTTAGAACAGAAACCAAGATAGCGTAGATGCTTCATCTTTTCAATAGATGCTGGGACAGATAACTCATTTCTCCACGGACCTACTTCAATGATCAGCACTCGCAGTTTGGTTAGCCTCATGAACAAACGCTCCAAGATTTTTTCTAAGTCATGATTTCTTTCCCTAATTTCATGTAGCTTTTCATGAGGCTCCTCAATGATCAGGGTGCGCAAATTTTCCATGTCCACAATTTTCTCTACCACCTCAGCTCTGCATATGGTCTCAATGAAGACATGGCGAACCCCTTGCGGGATACCTTTAGGTGGGTCATTCAAACCAATTCTAAAGACATCACCGCTAGAAACCCTCTCTGCCAACTCATGTAGCAGGTCATGACTTGTGAATCTCATGAAAGGCCAATAATACTTAGGCTTAGGCGATACTTGCAGTTGCAGAAATGAGAATGTCAGTAGTAGATCAAAGTAGCGCTGGCCCACATCTTCCAGTTCCTCTTTTGCATCACTCCTGGTGTTTACGAACCCTTGTGCTATCCAGATGCCAACCAACTCATCCCGTTGTAGACCATATCCTTTGGGGAAAGTGCTGCAGTATGCAAAGCATCGCCTTATATCAACACCAAGCTGCTGATAGCTCCACCATAGAGCTCCCATGGTCTTGTTCAGCACGTCAAGGTTCGCTGTTGTCTCCCAAAAACTGATACTTTTGTTCCCCTGAAGCTGCTTTCCTACTGTTACTGCTGCAATAGGTGATCTGCCTAGCCTGTTCGCAATCTTCCTCCCAATCCTCTCATATTCTCCATCATCAGCAGATGCATCTGGTCGGGCATGATGCATGAACAATGATAAGTAGACCCCTTCTTCCAAATCAGGTATTGAAATTTGCTGCTGAGCACCAAGAGCTTCAGCAGCATCTGTTTTTTGAGATGTCAGAAGGACTCTGCTTCCATGTAATGCAGCCCTGAGCGTATCAAGAAGAATATTATGTTCCTTCTGATTGTCATCATTGACCCATAGATCATCCAGAACCAACAAGAAGCGTTTGCCTTTCAATGTTTCCTCCAACTTTGTCTTCAGACTTTTAAGACTTTCTTCATTAGGTGGCCGGGCATGAGTAACCTGCTCCAGCATATCACGGAATATATTATCCAGGCTGAATGTCTTCCCCACATGAGTGAACATGACAGGGTCGAAATGTCCTGCCTCCTTCTCATAGTCACAAACATATTGTGCCAGGGTAGTCTTTCCAGAACCTGTAATGCCATATATGCCAATCACAGAATAAGGTTTACTGGTGCTCGAGCTTGCTGCATTGGTACCTGGTCCCTCACGAAGCATATCACTTATATCCTTACGGTGCTCGCCTCGACCGAACACTTTCTGTTCAATGCTTCGTACAATTTGTCAATTTCTTTCTGCTTGGCAGTGCTGTTACTGCTATCTTTGTTGCCTGCTTTCTTTGTGCTGTTACTGCTACTTTCCTTGTCATCATCCTTGGCGGTGCTGCTGCTATTCTGATTCAACAGATTTGAGTTCTTCGAGGAAGTGAGAATATCTTCAATGCTCTTTATTTGTTTCCTTAATCTGATTCTTTCAGTAACAGGCACGTTGCCATCCTTCTGCAAGATGGAAGCTTCAAATCATTATCTTGGCCACATATTATTGCAATTTATATTTACTTTTAAAACACAAGTCATTCTATAAATGCAAAATAAAACTTTTAAAAGTGGATTTGAATTAATATTTAAATAAAAATATTCAGATTCATCTTATTAAAATGGAAAAATTTTATTTAATTGCACTATGCCATCAACCATGCATCATCTTTGGTTGCAAGGAACTGTCGAGTATATTGACTACTTTTGCATGCAAGTATCACGATACATTAGTTGTGCTTCTCAAGTGTGTATGTATATTTAACCACGATTTAAATAGCACGATATAGCGGCGCTATAGTGCCAATAGAGCAGCTCGTGCTACGCAATTGCACTTTTTGACGCTATTGGCGCTTATAGCGGCGCTTAAGCTCAAATAGCGCCATAGCGCTATTATGGTGCTATTGGCAAATTGATCGACCTAGCCTAATTGTTAGTGATTGAGTGATTTTGGTAACTTTATGGTTGTTTGCTTATGTACTTGACTTGATGTCTTCATGGTTGTTTGTTTTGAGAATGAGAACTTTATTATATGGTTATCATTATCACTTATCAAATTATCACTTATTAAATTATAATTATATACTTGTCCCGATTTCCTGTTAATTGAAACAAATAGTGCGCTATAGCGGTGCAATAGCGGCGCTATAGCGTGAACTGCATGCCGACGCTTACGTTGCAAATAGTGTGCTATAGCGCGCGCCATAGCGCCGCTTATAGCGGCAAGAGCGCCCGAGCAATTTCTTTGTTAAATTTCATAGAGCACGATCTAAAACATGGATATTTAAACAAAGATACACATCATTCTAGTTAGAGCACCTGAGTAGCACCTAGCAGAACCGGGTTAGACTCCCCATCTGCATTATTAAATATTTTTTTAAAAAAATAGGCTAGGCTTTCCCTTGCTGACTTCTATCGAAAAAAAGTTATATCTAGTGTTACTCTTGATTCATTACTAGTCCGTCAACCCGCACGCTTGCACAAACTAGATCGAAGATACACAAAATTAGCTACCAATAATGTATTG
This sequence comes from Hyparrhenia diplandra, assembly GCA_015847255.1. Classification (NCBI taxonomy): domain Eukaryota; kingdom Viridiplantae; phylum Streptophyta; class Magnoliopsida; order Poales; family Poaceae; genus Hyparrhenia; species Hyparrhenia diplandra. The sequence continues at coordinate 5,539 of JADLZK010003365.1, read as the reverse complement.
TATGTTTTTCCATCTATACCCATTATCTTTTTTTTTCTCCCTCTACATGGAACCTTAATGTTTGATCAGTATGCATTCAGAATGAAGAAAAAGGGATGGACCCATTCCACCCTCCCCCGCGGCGACGACGCAGCCGCCTGCCCCTCGCCGTCGAGCCCCCTCCCAAAGACCCTGCCCTCTCCTTCCCCTCCTAGATCTGCGCTACCCTAGGCCCGATCAACCCATCCTTGGTGCTTGCCAAGTTTCGGTGTTCCTCGATGAGCACGCCTCTCCTCAAGCCCCCCTCAGCCCAGCCCGCCAGAGGTCAGTTAGACGCGGGCGGGCGTCTCCAGGCCCACCCTAGGTGGTTCCGCCCCTGCCCCCTATGTCCCGCCGCGGGACCTCGGGAAGGCTCGGACACCGCCGTCCCTCAGCGGTCGCCGCCATCGCCAGTCGCCCCGTCACTAGGGGCCCCCATGGTCACGGCCAAGGTTTGCCCGCCCGGACCGATGTCCGCCCACCTCTACACCGCCGCCAAGGCCCCTCGCACCGACACCCACCATTCACGCGAGCCAGTGTTGTACGCGACTTCCTCGCCGCGGACTGGTGCCAACTTCGTGAGGCGCAGGCTGCGTGCGGCCATGTTCACCGCCTCGCCTCCCGCTGCCAGCCAGCCGCCCACTTCGATGGCCGTCTTCTCTCGTCGGGCCGCAAAAAGGAAATTTCATAATTGTTAACTGTTAATATACTAATGATACTAATAAATTATTTAAAACCATATTAGTAACCATGCCATATATTTTGTTTAGGTTGTCACTTTAAATATATTTATATATATTTTTGGATGTCAGTATTGATAGTATAACCATATATGCACATACAGTTTTTTCGATAAAAAAGTTCAATCATATTGAGGAGTGTGGAATACCACTGATGGCTTTATTTTTCTTTCCCGTTGAGGAAAACTTTAGAGTAAAAACTTGATTATTATTAGGCTTAAGTATTTAAATTCTCTTGAGGTTAGCATTACTATCCTCATCTGAGATCTGACTTCGAGTTCTATGACTTAGAGACATGCATATTTAAAATGATGTCCTATGCTTTTAAGAAATGTACTCTACAGCCAAAAAAATTATTTCAAGAAAGTTAAAAAACAAGTGTTAATAAGAGATACAATAAATACAAGAGTTTCAACCTAACATGAGGAGAGAGAAAATTTTGTAATAGCCAAAACTTTTTTTTTTTTGAAAAATCAAAATTCAGATTCATTACTTGAAAAGATTTGTGATGAAATAGGACCCACTATAATTAATATTATGGTTTCTAACTTTAAAATGTATACATATGTCATAATAATAAGTTTATGATAACTAGATATAGACTAAAAAATATTACGTCTATTGTGTTAGAAAATAAACAAATGAAAATTTGTGTTAAAAATCAACAAAGGAAAAATGTAATTTTATATAAGTAATTTTTTATTATCCAAATGTATTAAATTATAATTAATACATATGTGTTCCAAAATTCTAACCCGTATGAGCACGGGTTGATAGACTAGTATATACAAGATAAATATCAAGAAACATCATACAGTGGTTGCTCTGGTGCTATAGAAATAAAAAATGGGTGTTGTTTGGTCCAAGTGATTGATTTTTTAGTTTTCAGGCAACTGGCAAGTGACAATGAACAAGTTTTTCCTAAAGCCAAATAATGACAAATTGTATGTTTAGGAGAGGTGCATAAAATAGAATGCTTGCAGTTCAGATGGAATCATGGACACAATGATCTGATCAGATGGTACCTGCTCATTAATATTGAAGCCAACTTGTTCATATGACCAGTCCCTGTAATACCGGGCATCAGGAGTCCGATCAGTACACCAGCTAAGTAGGGACCGACAGCAGCTAGTGATGGTTGCGACGATCTTGCTGCACCAACCGCACAGCCTCTGGACCCCGACACTGGACGTTGCTTGGGAAACTGGTAGAAGCGCGCCCGAACTCCATAGGCTGATGATACCTCCGAATAACTGCCCCAGCTTCTGTTTCAAGCTGTGGACGAACTGCAGTAGCGGAGCTGGCGTGATGTCTATGCATCGCTGGATCAAGATCCCCCACCAGCCGGCGATCCAAGCGCCAGGAGTTTGGAGGAGTCCCTGCACGCTGACCCAGCTCCATATGCAGCAGCGGGCGAAGCACGCGGCAGCAGCGGTGATGAGCCGCTTCACCCAGCTGCTGCCGTCCCCGGTCAGCTTCTTTTCGATCTGGTAGTATTGGACAAGGTCCAGGATGTCTTCCGCTTGGTACAAGGCAGATTTGAGACGCATGTCCATCTTGTCCAGTATCTCCAGATCAGATCGTGACCCCTTACCGTCTCTCGCTGCCCTCAGCATCCGCTGCTCCTCCACCTCTCTCAGTGTCAGCTTAAGAGCTGGGATAGTGACCAACTCCAGCTCAGGGAGCTCTTTGGGCGTGTCAAAAATGAGGTAGGCGAAGAGATTCTGCAGGAGCCAGCTAATGATGGGTGACAGCAGCCAACCGAGTACGGCAACTGCCGGGCTCATCGTTGCGATGCCCCAGGGATTTGCCATGGATTGGGGTGCTCTGCTCTCTCTTGGATGGATCTAGGACAGGAGAAAGGCACAAGGGAGAAGATGGATGAATGGATGTTGTGGGGGTAGTGCAGAGGACGAGTGATTATTCACAACTGATATGTTCTCAATCTCCTCCTGCATGCAACCAGCAGATGAAGTAGACAATTTAGTCTCCAAACAAGGCACAGCCTCCTGAGAAAAAAAACTGAGCAACCGAATGAAGTGGGTGGACGAACCAGTGTGTACTATGTGTTTGTATGAATTGCTTCAAGAAAACTAGTAGTCGCACCAGCTGGGTTCCATTGATTCTGATGGAGACATCATCATATCACTGATGAGCCCATGAATCACCTCTATCTCTTCAACTTGATCGATCTGCGGTCTTTTGATTGCTCCTGTTTCAATGTTGCTTGTGTTGCTGGCTCCAGCACCGCAACTGACTAATCCTGGTTAGGTGATTAGCATTGTAAGATTCGGGTCTTGGAGGAAAGGACATGCCAGATTCCTTAAAAATGCATTAGGTGCATGAGGTGCCTCTCGGGAAAAGTAATAAAGTTTCTAAAATACAGCAACTGGGCATTAAGTTATTTGTCCTATATTTTCTGAAGAAACTTTACATCAAAATCGTGACAAAGCTATAGGGGGTTAAACGTGCTATATATTCTGAATGAAGATTGCATCATCATAGTCATGAAAAAGCTAGTGGGGTTGTCGACACTGCTGGCCCACAAAAGTCTTTGCTTCCAAATGTTATGAATAAAGTTGTATGGGTAGCACTATGAATTGATGGATGTACCTCCACCAATGGTCGCAGGACCCAACAGTTGAATATTCATATGTTGGCGTGCAGACATAAAACAATTGGCACGGCCGTCACAGCTTAGTGGAAACCAATGCATATATAAGAATTATTTTTGTCATAATATGCTATCCTCCCAAGGCACCTAATCACCCAAACACAAAAGTCCATCCAATCTCTTGTGATGCCATGATTTGTGAAATGGAGCAGGTAGAGACCTGCTATCTACTTCTTAGAGAGATGTTTACACGAGAACAAAGGTAACTGCGATAAGCCTGATACCACATTAATTAAGAGGGGAAGATAGCGCCATTGACTCCACAAGTCTCCATAGAGATGTTCTTTACATATGTATTACCACCACAAGGGACAATTGAGATTAGAAAAATAAGAGTGCCTAGAATGCATCCGCAAAGTAGTCCAAGTTGATCCCAGCAACCCAGGCACCATCAAATTGATTTGTCAAAACAAAAGTTGAAGACAAGCATACAAAAAAGAGTGGTATAATCAAATTTAGAGAAACAGAAGCATCCGGACAGAAAATCCAACCTTGTCTTCAATCTTATTTGGAGTTTGTTCAAGTGAATAATGGATGATGGGAACCAACCAATCAAGTACCTTAGGACCTGTTTCGATCCATGGAGTTAATACTTAGCTACTAATAATTAGCTCATTTCGATCCAAATGGGTCCAGTTAATAGTTTGGCTACTTGTTAGTCGAATGTCAACAAACAACTATGTTATTAGTTGGGCAAAACCAGCTAATAGAAGCTAATATTAGCTGTCAACTATAAGCTAGCTAACAAATACAAGCTAATGGATCCAAAGACAGCCTTAGGCACTAGGTTATTGCCCCAATTTTTCAGAGACGAGTGTAACCATTGGCACTAGGGCTAACCAATATAACGTAACCATTGACTCTACAAAGTCTTTGTCGGAGCAATTTCCATGCAGGGCATTGCCATCACTTAGTGATTTTTTGACAAGGATGGATTGGTAGCCTGCGACTGTGACCACAAACAAGCTAATACCAATTTCCTGAGCATTGGTGCCCCAAATATGACCAAATTTCTCAAAATAAAATTGAAGAAATTTAAATTCAATAACAAGCAAAAGCACAGGACGAAATAGGTGATAAATTTGAGCTAGGAATAGGATACGGCCATGCATTTGATGACGGCTGACCTGATTGGAAGCACGCCGCCGCCATCGCAGGGTGGAGAACCTGGCGGCGGCCATGATCTGCCTCTGGGCTAGCTTCCTCCGCCATCACACACCGTCAGGAGGAGGCCTGTTACGCTCAGCGCCTCTCCCCCCGCCGCCGCGCTGTCCCCGTACGGCCGTCTCCCTCTGGTGACGCGCCGCCGCGGCGGCCGCGCTCGGCGACCGCCAGGCGGAATGACAGCGCTGGGCCACAGGGCCGTCGATGCGTGCAACCATGAAATGAATCTGGGCTGAGCCGACGACCGAAAACTCTGAAGGGCCAACTCGGGATCACGAATAAACAAGGCCCACGCTCCGATGGGCCTACACGTTATGCAAAAATCCGCACACACTCTGCTTCTTGTATACGCACTCTGATCACTAATGTCCTGTTCATACGCACTCTGCTTCTAAAAAATGGATGGTGCCTGACATGAAACCTGTTGCGAAACATCAATGTCTAACTTGCAGCAACGAACTGAAGAACAAGCAACACGGTTTCAAACCACAGGAGCCAGGATAGCCTAAGTACCCGCTCTACCACCACACCCTGGATAACGAGTACCAGCTGCCTGGCACGTATGTGAAGCGAAACATCATCGTTCAAATAAATTCTAGGGACGAAGGGGTACACCTGGTTGTTTCCTCCCATTTATTCATACATACACAGCAACATGTCCAGTACTATATATGTGAAATACATATATGCACGCTCGCTGCACAGGAAAATGTAATAAACACGAGGGTAGTAGCACATCTGCATGAAGACGTGCTGAAACCACAAAAGGGATTCAATTAACACAGAAGCTAGAAGGCACGTTACTGATGATCCAAACGTATGCAAAGAAGGAATATATGTTGTTGACAACACATTCCGGCTTCGTCATAGTTTTGTGCCCAGCAGATAGAAAATGGGACAGCAAGGCTCCACGAGTGCTTCGACGAGTCTTCAAACAGCTTCA